>JAQIXG010004616.1:0-12631 GCA_034700105.1 Oconnorella tubifera
CTTACGACATGATGAGGGCTCATCAATACCACTTGGACATTCCTTGCGTCCATTACAGTAGTAGTACCAAGGTATACACGATCCATCCTTGCAAGGGAACTGTGCAGCTGAACATACAGAGGAACAAGTCCTGGCATCTGACTGTAGCGGCTTCGCCTCAGGGCAAATGCATTTAAAGTCATTTTCATTGCTCGGAGAAGGAAGGCAAACATGAGAACAATTGCCATTATTTACTGCGCAAGGATTGTTACCTGTTTAAGCGTAGCATTATATATTAATTAATATTTTACTTATAATACAAAATGAAAAATACAAGTGTAATTAAATGATGTCAGAGTAATGCATTAATTACTATATAAATTTCTAGAATTAAATGTAAAAATCTGATTCCTGTACTCAGAATCTGCCTTAACGTACTATACATATAAAGCTGTAATATAAACCTATCTCATTGTATTTGTTATAAATTTAACTAAATACGTTTAGGAATTGAAGACAGATCAAAAAATAAAATTACAAATTACTTGTAATTGCAGGCTGACGAAGTGGATGTACGACTTTAATATCGTACGGTTGAATAGGAAGATTACTCAACAGCGCTAATTGCTGAACTCCCGTATATCGATTTGTTACATTGACTGATTTGTAATTCCAATCAGTCCAATATAATGATGACTCAAAGATAGTTACACCATAAGGCTGAGCAAGAGCAGATGATGTGAGTAAGTGTCTGTTAGACCCATCCAAATTGGCATATCTAGATGAAGCATCATAAAATTAAACTTGACAATTTAAAAGGTGATAATTTGCTTCATATTTCAAATTTATAAAAAATGTACTAATCTACTAAAAAAGCTGTATAAATAACATTCTATAAATTAAATTTACAATTTATTATTTACTGAATATTATCCAACATTTCTTCTCTATCGCTGCACATAACATCGTTAATAGTGTTGAATGAAAAACGTTCTCTGTAAAGCAGAGCATCCACAGCCATAGGATATTGGTATAGTACATTGGTGTAGTATAATTTTACACCTTTTAATTTGCATTTCATTTCTATAATCTGCTGCTTGCTATAAAAACACAACAACAACTGAAACGATATCTTGCACTAACTTCATTCATTTAAAAATATTAAACAGAAAATATACATACTCTATATGGTCCAGTAAGGCCTCTACCCACCAAAATCTATCCACTACATAGTCAATAGTAATACCATTAGGCCAAAACAATCCAGTCGTAACAATTTTCTGAAGAGATGATCCGTCAATGCCAATTTTTGCAATAAACGGCTGAAGTCCCCAATCTGTCCAGAATATGTATCTACACATTCAATGTTACATTTGTTAATTTAGCAATTATTACAGGATCACTACTTTAAAACATATTTCTTTTTTACAAAATAATCTCACTTTTTCTTTTTCTTTATTGTCCAATTACAAAATCAATCATTTTTACGTAAGACGACTAATTAATTAAAAACAAATATTGAAAAAAATATCATTACAATTTTCTACAAAAAAAAACGTATATTGATGCAAAAGAAATATTGCAATCCACTATTTAAAAGCAATTTTGTGAACAATGGAAGGCCCGCATCTATCGTATTCTTGCTAATTAATTTAAAATTAATTCAATATAACTGTTCAATAAAGAAATGAAGAAGAAAAAAGTCAGACAAACCGAGTTTGAGGATGTACAGCGATTCCTCTGCAATTTGGACTAATTGAAGAAAACAGTGGAGAAACATATGAACCATTCATCTCAGAGACGTATATACCCATCAGTTGAGTACTTGTCCAAAATATCTTTCTAATAACAAATATACGTATAGATATACTATTATACATATATATTTTAAGATGCAATATGCCATAAAAATGACACATTGCTACTAGTAAAATTTTATCAAATTTACTAGCAGTTATAAATTAAATACATTGTCAATAAATAATGCAGCACTGTTTAACAATAAATGAGTCAGTATCAAAGAGTCAAATATTTAAAAAACTCTAGAGAGTGGATTCAAAAAGAGAAGAAAAATGTGAATTTAATTCTAAAGGACCTGATAATAGTACTAAAAATAAGAGCAGTAGACGCAGCGCTAAACTTATTTTATTTAGTCAAATTGTTCAATTATATAATCAAGACTACATTTATTAATAAGGTTTTTTAAAGTTTTTATATATCTTGAATTCTACAATTGCCTAATAATAGGCCTTATCCAACAGATACGTACATACAGTGCCGGATTTAGACCATGGGGGGCCTGAAGCACTTCTGCAAAAGGGGGCCCCAAATATCGGAAATCAAAATTTTTTTTTATGCCACATTGAACATCTCAGTGTTGAATTTTTTTTTTTTTTGGTTATCACTACATCTATTTGGACTGACTCGGAACATTCAATATCCTGCACAACAAAATTTATCAATCAAAACAAAATTTCTTTCAATCTCGGGGGGCCCCCTTTGGCCGGCGGGCCCTCAGCACTTGCTGAAAGTGCTTCAATGTAAATCCGGCCCTGCATACATAATTTAGTTAATGAGGATTATATATAATAATTATTAATTATATTTATGTCAATTTCACACCTGTGTACCCAATCTACAGCTATGCCTTCAACAGATGTTGAATAAGTAGAATCAAGAACAAATTCATTCTTCCCATCTAAACCAATAGTACTAAGAGTTGCCAGAACAACATCAAAGTGATAAATCTTTTGTGTCTGAAAATTATAAAACATTCACATTTACTAGAATTCAAAACATTTTGAGATGCAAACGAGTTTCAAAGTAAAGTCAAATAATTTTCTTAAAAATATGAAAGAATACTGAATTACAATTCTTATACAAAACGTAGTTTATATTTTCATAAATTGCACAATACACAACAATAAATAATCAAAATGTTCCTTAACAATAAAACGATATATTCACACTTCAAAACACATCGTAAGTACCTATTAGTATAAATTCATTAAAAATTAATTCAATATATTAAAGAAGATTGAATAAGACTAAAACAATAATTAATTCTAACCTGCCAATCAAAATCAAATACGTGAATGAATGTAGAATTGTGTGCTATATTTGTGTAGCTAGATCCATCTAAATGCATCTGTCCAATGGCATAACGATTGCCAAAGAGAAGAAGTGGTGTAATGCCTAAAAATATAAAAGAACCAAGGTAACCTCCTGCCACATTTTTACCTGACTGACTGATATCATGAATTTAACCATAAATAAGTAAAAATAATAAAAAAGTGAATACAATAGATTAAAATAATGAATAAATATATATATAATTATATCCTTCACATAAACAAGCCGCTTTAAATCCAATCCACAGTCTTTCACTGTTGACTCAGACGTCTACATTTGCTGGAATAGTGAAATCGAGTACAAGTTTTAAGTAGGGAGGAATAAAAAGTCACAGAAATTGAGATATCTCTAAATGGGCCTTCGCTGCCTAAACTAAATTTTAATTTTCTATTCAGTTTAAAACATACTGGTATTAGTTCTTTTGCAGCCCTCTGGTGAAGTGGTTTGATCATAGCCTGTAGCACAGCTGCATGTGTAGCTGCCCTGAGTGTTTGTGCACAATTGTGTGCACACTACTGGAGTTTCATTGCATTCATCTATATCTGATTGAAGAAAAACAAATTAACAATTTAATTTAATTTAAACGATTTAAAATATTAAACAACTCAAAGATTTGCTTTGATAAAAATACCTGAGAAGAAAATCTAATATCAAGAAAAATAAAAGAAAACTACTACTACTATATAAATTTAAATAAAAGAATGCATTAATAATAGTACAAATAATTAATTGTACTTTGGAATACGTTTTTGAAAGCAAACTTTCATTTAGTATTAACTATCTTTACAATTTTATCATTACAATAAGTAAGTAACTTTACGTTATAAATAATTTATTCTCAGTTTAGCTTATTTGCTGTTCTCATATTTTATCTAATTTACTTAATATTTACACTAGTAAGTTATACGCAAGTTAAAGATAATAGTGTTATTGTAACTTACCGGATAAATTGTTTTAAAATTAACAAGATCTATGCTTGAAATACAACAAGTTTAACTGAATAAGTATAATCACAACCTTATAATTCTACAAGCTACAAATCAGACACTTCTCTTACTAGGATCATTATTAAAGACATGATAATAACATCATCAAAACAAAGTAAAATCAGATTTTCTCACCAGTACATGTTCTCTTGTCACTACCAAGCTTGTAACCAGTATTACACGAGCAGTTATATCCCAGACGCAGTGAAATACAGTCACTATGAGCTCCACAAGGATGATCTCTGCTACATAAGTCAACATCTGAAATGCATTATATTACAATAATCCAGTATCTTTTTTCGGCAATTTCTCTAATGTTTTAAGAGCAACTGACAATGAAAAAGAAGTAGATAATTTGCTAGACGAGAATTGGATAGAATTTGGATAAACTGGACAAAAGACATAAACAGAATACAAAAAAACGGTATTAAAATAAATACCTACAATTGAAAGAAATTATCTCAATAGTAAAGGAGCCTGAAAATAGTAAATCAAGCTGAAACTATATTATTTAATACTACTAAATTAAAATTTAAAATACGATTATTTGAATCTCACCGCAATCGTGGCTTGTATAAGGACTAGATTGACACGTCTTAAGACCAGAACAGAAGTCAGCTACCTTGATGCATTGCGTTCCTGGCTTATTTGCTTCACAGAAATACTCGTCAGATGCACAAGTAACATTGGGATCTGAAAAAATGAAAATATCATTTATTCTTAAAACCAATAATACAAAGAGTTAAATAGCATAATAGTAAAAGATCTTTACTTGATTTGACTGATCCAGTTACCAATTTTTTATATATATTACTTTCTATGTAGATGAAATATTTTAAAACTTTCTTATTTTACTTAAATAATTCTAATTCATGCTTTCATTCCTCCAGCAATTGTTTCATCATTTCTTTTCTCAAAATATCACTCCTTTTGTTTATGAGAACTTAAAATAATATTTAATTATAATATAGCCCCGTATTATTTGCAATTCCCCAAAAAGCAATGTATACTTTATATTATTTTATATAGATATATCATGAATACAGTATAAATATGTATATATATCATTTTATGCTGACATTTAAATGATAAATTATTAAGTATAGAATGCAATACTACAAACATTACAAAAGATCATAAATTCATAAACTTAGGAAGTATTAATAATTTATAACATTATTAATTCTCAAGCTAATAGTTTCATTTCTATTGAAAGACACATAACAACCATAAAATTAACATAATTAGATGATTCGCATGATTAGATTTTATGTTTTATTAATTACATACAACTAAAAAGAGGTGTTTCTTATTTAAAACCAGATGAAATAAAAATAATTTACAAAAAGTATACAATGACCTACATGAAATACAGATATTATGCTGCCTTACTAAATGAATACTGTACAATGAATTATAGCTGTTTTCATTATATAATTTAAATTTAATTGATTTATTACATATTTAAGCATTTTAATAATATTAAGTGCCACCTTGTCACGACTAAATATCTCATGCAGTTAATTCATGCTAAATTATATAATAGCAACCAAAAAATAACAAATAAAAACACATTAAAAGCATTAAATTTGATTGGTTTCAATTCACAAAGAGTTCTAAATATAATTTAATTTTATGTATGAAATGATATGAACTAGGTTTTATATTTCTTCTTCATTTATCTATTGAAACTTCAAATATCTCAAAAATAAAAATCTCCCTTAAAATAATAACCATTAAAAAATAATATTTAATAATATCATTACAAAATCATTCAAGTCTTGAAGTATTAATTATTTTTAATTAAGTAACGATAATAGCAAAAATCGACATCTGATTGTTAATACAAAATAAAAATATGCAAACTGACTGCAAAGTTCTGGCTTCTCATCAGAACCATCACGACAATCCCTGAAAAAGCATAAGAATTAATTCACATAACCCACATTCAACTACCACTTAAAAAAAAAAAAAAAAAAAAAAGGTCACAATAACTAGCACAAGAAAGCCAAAATAGTTTTGACTACAAAGAATATATTTATGTATAAGAATCAAATGCTGGATAATAATAAGTACTCTAAATGCATCAATAGTAGCAATAACAATAGTTAACCCTGAGCAATTCAGGACAGAGTTTTAAATGTTTTGTACACATTTATACCTATTCATTTAAATGTTGGCCTTGCAGTTTGTAGGGCAAGATTTATAAAAGTCATTATTAAGTAAAACTACTAGATGTCTGGGAGACATATCATTTTAATAAATCACAGGCAGTTAGCCATTAAAGATATATTGTTTAATAATTTCTAATAAATAATATAATGTCATAAAAGTAGTTAAGATTCATAAATGTTTCACAATGTTGTAATTTTAATTTCAATCTTTCTTAGTATTGTTTTGAAATATACCTATACTAATTTAAACTTAAAATAAAAATAAAAGTTCATACCAGACAGAATTGCACGCCAGATTTGCAGCGATGCAGTATCCATATGAGCAAATGAATGATAGCGATGGACAGACTCTTGGAGCTAAACAACATAGCCAAATCATATATTCAACCATTTTAAATTAACCATTTTTTTAATCATTTTGTTATTGTTAAAAACAATTATATTTTTATTAAATATTAGAAATAAAAATTGATGAGCAATCGTTTGGTATATATTATGGAGGTGCGTTGCACCAACTAACTAATTCACTGTCTTTACATCACATAGCAAGAGCTATGTGATGTAAAGACAGTGAATTACTTAGAAATCTTGACATATATTTACTGTATCTTATATATATACTAGCAAGAGCAAATTTTCATGTGTGTTTGACAACAATATTAAAATCAAGTAATATAATTGATGCCTAATAATAAATAATAGATATAATAACAATAAATGTAAAAACTTATAATAGCAACACTGCTAACAATTTACATAATTTTAGGGTAATCTTAGCAAGTAATATTCTCAATCTTAATCAAATAAACTTATTATTTGTTTATAAAAAAAATAAAGATAAATTAATATTATAATATAATATAAATGAATATTATAACAGTTTTCCTTTGAAACGTAATATTCATTTATACTCACGACAGTTATATTCATCGTATCCAGATGGACAATCTGAAATACCATCACATACTACTTTCTGAAGAACACAAAAGTTTGGTGAACACCTGAACGTGTTGCGACCACAGTTGGATGCATCATTGCACTGCAATAGACAACATTGTGTCAAAATAAAAGCTGTCATATAGACTTGAATTTGATTTACTATAACTGTTAAAAATGTCACATAACTCTGTGACAAATAAATATAAGTCAAAAAATTAAAATATATATTCTTTCACATTGACTCACTCCCTATGTCAACCTTATAGAATCTCAATGGAAGCAACTTACATCACATTTTTCGTCGACAAACGGTTCACGATAAATGGTTCTTGATATTGTTTCCAGCAGGACTACCAACCCTAACCCTAACCCAACTCTAATAATATTGTGAGCTAAATATCGTTAACTTTTACCATAAGCTTGACAAAATATACATAAAATCTTAACTTGTCAATAAACCATTTATTTGTGAACGGTGCGTTGTGCTTCAATCAAAACATTACTAACAATAAAGCAAAAAATACATATTTCAAAACATAGAGCAAACTGTCATTGTTATCCTATTTATTAGAATAAAGATGACGAACCGATTTATAGTCTTAGAATAATCTATAAATTCAATAATATGCAATTTTTCAAACTTTTAAAATGATAAATATCTTGTTTGCATAAGAATTATTATTTCATCTTATTTGCACAAGAATCTTTAATTTAATTTGTTTCTTTGTTATATAATGTCACATAGCACAAAAAGCAATTTAGTACCAAGCGATGACAGCATTGGCTTCTTAAAGTTATTTAATTTCTATTAAGAATAATGGAGTAAGCATGTATAAACTTCAACGGCTTTTTATTGCCAGAGGGGATTTATTATAATATATTTCAATTTTGATTACTGGTATTCAATTCTATTTCAATTTCTATTCAATTCTAGTAATTTCTATTCAATCATGATAGTTTAGCTTAAGCCCAAGCTTATTTAAGATCAACATTATTATTATAGGATGATAAAATTTCTGATAATAAACTTTTTAAACAGCATAGTAGGCAATTACAACATTATAAAACAGTCGGTTTTATTGACACATCAGTCCTGTATAAAATAACTTTTCTCAGAGAATAATATCAACAACTTTTATTGACAAATACAGCATTCATTTACTTTTATAAATGACTGGTTATATTTTTTCAATTTGAAGTGATTTTTAGCCATGTCGTAATTTTTAAACACTTTTGTTAATGACTTATGTCACGCGCATACTATGCTCATTCCCCTGATATAGAAAAAAGTCAAGCGTTTACTATCAAGTTCTTGTTTCTCACTTACAAGAAAATAAAAAAAGAAATTATTTATGAGCTATAAATGTAAGTAAACATTATCAGGTTGCAAATATTTAAAAGAGAAACTTGGTATCACCAGTAACAACAATAAAATTACTGTGCTGCCAATGTCAGTACATAAATATTTTCTCATTATAATTAGAATAATGTAGACAATATGACAAATGTAGCCAAAAATGAATGCAAGATATTATGATCACTGGCATCATAATAGTAATCATGATTCATATCACAGTCTAGATCAGCCAAGCACTAAAGTACATTATGTTGTAATTAAGCCAAGAGCACACAATACGGTTTTTGATAACTTTCCTTCATTAAAAGTACTGGTAATATGAATGTCAATAAATAAAACAAAAATGTAATAACACTTTCTTATGTAATAATTAAATTGGTATTTATTATTTAGATATTATTTTCAACATTTTGCAATTCTGTGTATAAATACTGCAAGTTTGTCTGATAAAAAAAAAGTCAGAGAAAAAACCTTACTTAGGTTTTGGTCTTTTTTTCAAAAAAGACAAAAAGCCTAACTAAAATTTTGTTACAAAATCACTAAATATAACATTGAATTGATTGATATAATTATTGATTCAAAATTATAAGAAAAATTTCAACAACCACAATTTATCTAAAGTGATGACGAAATAATTATAAGTTTTATAAACGCATATAATATCAGGACCTACATAGATTAAAAGTTAATAATACTGTTACTTTAAATTTAAAAAATTGGAAAGTTTAAGTATAATGTCAAACAAAAAAACATAATTATAATGTTTTCAAATTAAATTAGAATGAGCGTGAAACAAATATATAAATTCAACACAACGGTGCAAAAGTTCAAGTTATATAATATTCCATAATACACATTAGCATTATGAGAAAATTGATGTTATAAAAATAATCACTGTTCTCAGCCTAGTTTGCTAAAAATATTAACTGTGTCGCGCCCTACTTTATGTTTCAAATAGGCTAAAAGTAAATTCTAAAATAACAGCACGTGTTGTTAACTTGTTACAAGTTTGTGTATTAGGTATAAAAAAACTTAAATAAACATTCAATTTCAACAATAACTTATTAATCTACTATATTGAATTATAATAGCTTACAGTTGATATTATAACATTTCTTGACAACCAGACAAATTTAAAAGAAGCAAAAACATTCAAATTAATATCATATATGTTTTATACTGTCATATAAAACTATTAAGAATTTTTTTACAAAAATATATTATTTATAATTTAATTAATCTAAATAACAAATTATTAATGCCAATGTACAATGCCATAAGTGCCTGTTATTATAATTAAAGTAATGGACCTCATGTAAGTATTTCATTTTCTCACTGAATTCCAAGTGAGAGAAGCTGTTAAAGATATAAGCCCTCTCTAGTATCATCAATGATACTCCAAAATGCCTGCCAAATCCTAAGTTTACTATCAAGTTCTTGTTTCTAAGCTTTACAAAGCTTTCCACAAGAAAGACTAGAGCAAAAGACATTGCTATTAGGCCGGCCTGTGTATTAAAGATGTTGTAATGAGTCCTCACTTTTACAGCCCCTGACTAAATCACAGTTTGTGAGAGATGGGAGAAGCAAGATCATGTGACGGGTCAGGTGACCTGACAGTCCATGCAACACATCGACTATGTAGTTCAGATAATGTAGTTCTGAAGATCATGCCAAAATAAAGCTAAACATTAATGAAAATAGAAATGAAATAATTTACCGCTGATTGAGATTCATCTTCCCCAAAAACACAGTCAATCACATTGTCACAAACAGATGAATTCTGTATACAGAAGGGAGGAATTGAAGTCGGACTTAGATAGCAAGTGAATAAGCCATTAATACACACATTGTTGATAACTACAAATAAAAGTATGCATAAATAATTTCTATGCAATTTCTGATATTAAATCTATTACATCACCATGACAAATTAAACTATCCATAATAATCAAAGAAGGGAGGGATTATAATACTGATTTTTCATAATTTTACAATTTGAAAAAAAACAGGCTGTATATTACACAAAAAGTACAGAACAATTATATGCCTGACAATAATAGTTATCACTTTAAGTACAGAATTCATTTTATTTCATTATATTCTTGTGCACACATTGTCCTAGTAAGAAAAATTACTCTTGTTAATTTAAACTCTTTGATCGCATTAATGCAGGAAGCCATAGTTAACACCTATAGCAACAATGCGACAACTATAGTCCAAAAAGAAATATGTTAACTTTATAACTTTTATATATTTTTTATCAGTTTGTAAATGAAAAAATTTGACATCTAACTACCAAATTCAAGATCAAGATTATTCGAAGATAAACGTAGACATTACCACAGATTTCTCTAGCCTCATCGGAGCCATCAGAACAATCTGTATTACCATCACAGCGCAATGCCAGAGCAATGCATTCACCATCGGCACATGTGAATGATGAACTAGAACACGTACCTGAAAAACATTACAAAAAAACATAAAAACAAAATAGCTTGAGAGACATACTGTCTTGTAAATCATTGATACATCAACACTACCTTGTAAATCATTGATATATCAAATTTTCGTTATTTTTTTCTTTTCATTTCTTTGCAAATCACTAAGTATCAGTCACCAACTTGATGGACATGTTTCCCCTTTCTTCAATCCACGGTCTATTGAACTCAAGAAATAAATTCACACGATTCACAGTCATACATTACAATGATCTACCCATGAATGATAAATATATCATGTACCGTAATAAGATTTAATGGACTTAATTTTTACACTATTCATTCATTTAGTAAGAAGAATTCAGCGAATCATTGCCATCGTTAATATACAACTTGATCAGTGATGCGGTGAATATAAAAAGTAAAGCTTTATTGTCCTGACGCTTACACTAACTACACTGAGATAGGAAACAAAACTTTATAAGGTCATCTACATGCGCGTGGAGTAAATAAAGTGACTAAGCATGGCGTTTGTTACTTTTGTATTAAGCATTAAAAGAACAACATTCGTCATCTGATTTCTTCAATTGCTAATAAACAACAATAGAACACACAACATACTAAGTAGAATAATAATAAAATTAACTGCCAACCGAGTTAGTTGCACTAACTTGCTTCAGCAAAGTTCAAATTTCGTCTTAAATTTATAATTAAGAGATTTATTATAGGTTAAACACATTGTCATACTTTCAAATACAATAATTAAAGAAAAGCATCTAAGATTCGATTTTCAACCATAGTTTTAGACACTGTACACTACGTAAAAAAAGAGATGATTATTGTTTAATTATTAAAGTTGATGAATATTAATGCTACAATACAATATTTTTTATCATTTATAGTTATTATATCACTGTATAGCTATTTGCATGTTCGCTTTGCATTTCAGTATCATGAACCAGTGGATCTTGATGTTAGGATGATTATTTCATTCCCATAATGTAAGTCAACACTCACACTGGATGACGCCCGAGTTAGCAACTAGTAACTACTTGTCAAACTAAAAGCAAATATTTTTAATATTTATCAGCATAATGCAATAAATCAGGTCTAGAATACATTCTTACCAATTGTACAAAAGTTTATGTAAACAAATTCTGCTCTGTAAAGTCATCATTAAATAGCAATCAAATATTATGTATAACGATATACAAAATGTCAATAATGATTAATAAGAAACAGATTAAACCCTGGAACCCTATTATTAATATATAGGTGTATCCTAATTTACTTTCTGAATCATTTGAATTTAAATCACTAGCAACTGAACTTATTTCGATTGTTTGTATTCTCTAGATGAAAGCAGAAAAGTTTTGTAGCTCCCGAATACTGCATTAAAATAAATTTAAGTTTTTTGTCAGTGATAATGAATCTTAATATATCATAGAGTTCTTTCAAATGAAATTATTATTTCGTTATAATACAACTGATGTTTTGATAAGTTAAGGTAAAGATATCGGGGAACGGACATTTCCCCCCCCGGACATTTCCCCCCCCGGACAATTCCCCCCCCGGACATTTCCCCCCCCGGACATTTCCCCCCCCGCCCGTATAAGAAGCCTTAAA
>JAQIXG010004617.1:0-12629 GCA_034700105.1 Oconnorella tubifera
TGTGTTGCGCGACGTGAGAGCAACACTTGTTGCGCGACGTGAGAGCAACACATGTCGCCGTGTGAATCGACCATTATGAAGCAAATAAATGTTGCTTTTTGTTCATAAAATGTTTTTGAATCATCAAAAAAACGAGGGTTAATGCAGTAAAACTGAACTTTTGTTCCGTTTGAATTTGTTTCATATAATTTGATCGTTATAAGCAAATAGTAAATATCTTTAGGCATTAAAATTTAATTTACACAGTTTATAATTTTTGCCTAAATATATATTAGTAAAAAAAATCTTTTTGTTTAACTCAGCGTGAACTTATGGGCTTATTAATTTTATGATGCACATTTAAACGAGTTTAAAACTATTAATATTATACGAATAACAATAAATTTGAAATATCATCTGATCTACAACTAACAATTTGTTTAGCTTATTAATTTTATAGCCCTACTCCAACTCATAGTATTTCTAATTGAAAAAAACAAAAAAGACAATTTTTGAAAGCATCGAGTATTATTTGTAAATGTTGCTGCGAAATTCGGCGAGAATCATACTGGAGCCTAACAATTTTGAAAGTATTCAGTTACTCATTTGTTTTATAACAGGTATAAGCATGAAACATACTTTAGGTCTGATGAAAAATTATATATTTATAGACACATAATTAATTTAACTCTCGTGCTAATTAAAACGACAATGCTGTAGACCCGCTATATGTCAAAGCGACCCCGAAAATTCAGCCGGGTTAGAGATAGAGAAAGAGCTGGAGCTAGGATTAGGGTAAAAATTTAGTTTAATTTTATTTCAATTAGGCCTAGAGTAGATCAAATTATTGATTATACAGAATAATTTAAATTATTTAAAATAATTTTATTATACAGTACTCAAATTATTGCAATTGTCTGATTCGATTTTTCATTTTAATGTATTTGAGGTCAATTTCGCTGGGTAACGTCTGGGCTGACATTCCATTAACCGCAGGCCTATAAACAGCACACAACCAAATCAAGCATCTATTTTTAGAACCATTTGTAGCGAGGTCTTGCTTTTAATCTGTTTTGGATGTCAGCAAAATAATCAGATCAGCTCATTGAATACTACTATCTATCTAATCTCACTAGTAATTCTAATTGTATTCTAATCCTTACATCAAGCAATTAGGCGTTAAATTAACGTTAACAGGTATCGTAGTAATTGGCATAGTTTAGTAAATGGGTTAAGAGTTTTGTTAAGAAAACGGATCTCGATAAAGGAACTTTCTAGTTTTATAGCTAATCAAAATATGGCGCCTCTCCCATAGATTCTCTTTAGGTCTTTCTCATTGACATATTCTTAGAATTGTTTCCATAACATTTTCTAGACCACAGCCATGTTTGTTTTTCTTCTCTGAGTTATTGTTATTTTCTATTGTTATTTTCAGATAAACTTATAGTTTATCTACATTTTTGTACAATTGTTTAAAATTAAAATCTATCAATATAACCACTGAATTGTTAATTGAAAAATTATTAGTTTAGATTTAAAGCATTATATTATTACATAATTAATTGGCATCCGGACGTTCGTCAAACGACGATTCGTCAAGGGCTGTTCGTCAAGAATATTCGTTAGATTTCGGGTTAGATTTAGGGTGAAATTAGGGTTAGAGTTAGGGTTAAGGTTAGGATTAGGGTTAATGTTACGGTTTGTGTTAGAAGTTATAAGAATCGTCCGTTATAAAAATTGTTTTGACGAACAGTCCGTTGACGAATCGTCCGTTGAAGAATCGTCGTAGAACCATTAGTTTTAATAGACTAAATTCATGTGTACATTGTGTTTTGCAATATTTGTTGCTTAATATATTACACTAGCGGTCATTGACATACCATGTAATAACTAGTTTTGTTTTTGTAATAATAGGCATCTTTGTGCGACATAAGAGTAGTAGATAACATCAGAGAAGAGATGTAATTTGAAAGTCGGAACAATAGTATCAAATGTGAAATGTCACAACAATATTTGAATTCGCTACGCACCAAATAAAAAATACAAACTGTAAACACAATTAATAATATAATGTAAATAAAGCAAAATAATGTAATGTTTATGTAATTTAAGTTTTCAGGAGGCCAGAATTCAATCGCGTGTTGGAGGATAAGATGTTTGGTTAATTCTATACTGCATAATTTGAAAAAAAGAACATTACTGATATTTTAAATATCAACTAATATAACTAATATAACTAATATTTTACACTATAATGAAAACATCAATGTAGTAATTTATTTTAAAATTACTAGAGTATAATTAGATTCATAAATAATAAATATTGCGATAATAAAAATTACCCTATGTATATGAATTGATATCATTAACGATATGTCACTGTAGTTAGAAACAATTTTCTTACACTTCATTGAGTTTTAAATAAATGTTTTTAGTATAATCTTTCTAAATAATAGAAGATTATTTATTATACTTAAAAATCATAATATAAATATTATAGTTAAAATCTATTTTACACTCATACCGTTGAAATAAATTCTTCTTATCGAAGGTGAGTCACATTTTCGGGACCTCCAATATCATGCCATTCTTTTGTCAGTCAATTTGCTAGTTATTTTTTTGGGTTATATCGACTGAAGTTTGTAAAGTTCAATAGCCTCTAATATCATCATCTAAAAATATAATTTGTCCAATATCGCGTGTCTTTAATTAGAAACTTGAACAGTTACATTACGAACTCTTTCATTATTTACATTTATTTATTTATTTATTGTATTTTTTTCGAATCTACTTCTTTTATTACAATAATTTATATTTTTCAAATGCATAATAATGAAAAAATATCCTCAGAGAGACACTAATACAACAACTAAAATATTTCGGTATAAGTATCAAAGTGTACGCCTTCAATTTGCACATTTTAGTCCCACGAGAAAATACGACATCCGAATAGCTCCAGACTTCACTCTGTAAAATACACGACTCACATCGAGATTCGAAAAACGAACTTTTTGCACTTACTATAGTTTTTATATACGGTCTTGTAAAACAGAGAAATAAAGCAGAACTTCTTTGATCAATTTCTAACTATATCTCGTTACTATAACTTCAAAGAATTACCTTAAGCTTACAAGCTTACGAATCTAGTATTTGACATAACTAAAAAGCACTTCACTTTTTGGCTTTTCCGTTCAGGATTTGTTTTAGACTAAATAATACTACCGAGTGTGAAATTAGAATTATTTCCCAGTCGGTGGAATTGTGTAAAAAAATGCAAAAAAATGATGTTTTGATTTATTCAAACGATTTAAAAAAAGAATATCTTTCTCTCAAAATTTAATAGACAATAGTTCTTTTATAACATCATGATGCTTCAGTTAGATAATGTCAGTCAGTTTTAATCAAGTTTTCTGTTCATTATTCTTGGTTATTTTGTAATGATAAGTATCTATTAAATGTTTGTATTTAAGATAGTAGTAAAACTACTGAATTCGACCCTGGTTTGCACACTTTGCAAGTTCCTAGATCCCCATTATCTTTGCTACATTCTTTATGGCATAACAAACGACGATCTAGCGTAATAAAATATTATGTTTTTTCATTACGCAACCGTGACAGAAATCCTTGCAAAAGAACTGTCTCAAAAATTATGTTTGAAAGTTATTTATGTAATAACTAATAAAAAATAGCATTATATAGCCAGCTACAAACATAATTCTTAGCAAACACTAGAACTGGAGTTTAATCAATATAAAACAAATCGATAAAAAATCATTAAAAATAAAGCGATTATGCCAATATCAGTGGACCTACACACGCTGCCAAGGACGCTATTCCAATTGCATTGCTTGCATTAATTCATAATTAATGAATGTAATCAATGATTATATCGAGGTTTCTAGCTTGATAAAGCTTTTTCTTTTTATACCTGATAGACGAATAAACTTAGTGTAAAAATACTAAATATAAACATATTAAACACGTTTCTATTCAATGGCATTTATCAATATTACAGTTTCAGCTATAATTATTATAGGTCTAAAAAAGCCAAGAGAAATTTAGCAGATGTTAAGCAAGAAGTCGATCATTTAAAGTTGACCGTTGCTGGTATAGAAACGATTAAATCATCGATTTGGCCATACTGTAATGGTACAAGCGATTGCAGATTTATGAAACGATAGACTCAATTTAATGGATAAAAAAATTTGTGAAAACAATTCTCATGCAAAGAGCATTCATCAATCACTTCACGGAATACAGCGATTATTTTAAAAGAAATCTGTTTTCTAAAACAATCAAATTTAGAAAAAGCTAAACGGTGCAATGTACGTTATGATTTCGTAATATAATATCGAGTTAAAACTTGACATAAATTTATTTAATCCAGTTATTATAATTTTTTTATTTGTAATAAATCTCGCAATAATCAAAGTTAAAAACCATCAATTAACTGAAATATACTATCACAAAGTATACAATAATAGTGCATCAGTAAAGGTCTAAATAACTGAACTAAGTTACTATAATTTTAAATACATTTAATATATAACATACTTTAATATATTTCAATATATTCTATCAATTTTAATATACTGTCAGTATGCTGTCTGTATTGGCATCTCTAAATTCAAGCAAATATTCAAAGTGCTTTAATAAATGAATCTAATGTTACTAAAGCTAATATTTATACAATAGCAAACTTACGGGATCATGATTTGGATCCAGCGCGTCAACCAACATCTTTATATGACCCCCATTCATTACCTTGTGCTGCACCGAGCTACCGTGACACATCACAGTAAAAATCCTTGCGCTTAATATCTGCAGACAATGATATGTACAGTGCCGCCACCTAACGCTAGGCGTACAGCGATGCCTCTGTCCCATAAGCTGCTTATGATTCGCGATCGAATCGTGAAGTATCGACAAGAGGCACGACGGATCATACCCGGCCAGAATTTCAATAGCAGACCCATCCGCGTCGTCCCCGAGCGTCGACGGATCTCGAGGAAGACCTCGAGGTTCAGGGTCCACTGGTGTCGACTCCCCAGCCGGTACCCCGCCGCTAAACCCACTACGCGAAGGTTCATCTGGGACGATAACCACGGACGACGCGTTAAGGCTTCTTTGACTTTCACGATGTCTGAACGACGAAGGACGCTTCCACGAAGATGACCTGGATCTCGGACTGTTCTGATCCAGCCGGAGACTGTTCTGTGTGACTCGTTCAAGTCCCGCCCGTGTCGCGCGCTCGAGTGAATCGCATCGCGTGATGACAGGCGGATGTTTTTTTGCCAGCGCTATATTTAAAGAAGGTTTCCCACCACTTTCACACGGCCGAAGTAATTGTTCGCAGTTAATTTCATGCGATGACTCAGTGGAAATGATGACGTCATCTTTAGTACACGGCGTTTCGTCACTGCGCAGTAAGGCGTCGATAGTTCGCTGCCAGATGCAGACGTCTACTATTCGATTGATGATGGAGAGAGCCGTGAACTTCGCACCGTGATGTGGTAGCTGTACAACCTCGAGACAGACTCGGAGAAGTTTGTTGAGCTGCTGGATTACAGTACCGCGAGGACAATGTACATCGCTTTGTAGCTCATCTTGGCAAGTCTACAAGCATACATTTGATCATTAATCTTGCAGTAGGAAAATGCGACTGAAATAGTTCGAATTTTATTCATTTTATATACAAATAATAATGACATGTGAATGCAACAATTATAAATAATTCTAGCAGAAATACAGCTCATTGTTAATGTTGTTTTTAATAACGTTTAAAACTGTCTGATTCTAACATCAGTTTATTAAACAATAATTGTTTCAGCCTGTGTATAAGTGACAAAATTTTTATTTGATTTAAATATAAGAATAATTTTAAGAGTTCAACCTGTCAAAGACTTACAACATTTGCGAGGTAATTGTATTTATAGTGTTATGTTGCTCAAATGTTATTTGGAACTTGGAAACAAGATCAATAGCCAACAATGCAATGTTATTATATCATATACCTCTACTTTCTTAAATTAACGAGACCACTGTTCAGTCTGTGAACCTTAAATGCAATTTTATTGCATCATTCTTCATCACAATTCTCAGTGCGAAATTTCATCGGAATTAGTATACCGAATTCACTAACACAATCTCACCCTTTCTTTTCATGAGGGTCAAACAATTGCAGCGGTCATCAGGAACAAAATTAATTTACCGACGTTTTACTAAAAACTTTTCTGTTTAACCCCATCGGGTGATTGCGCACAATAATAATCATTCATCGGTGCAATATTTATTGAAAATTCAGCGAAGCAACAGCACCGAGCTGAAAGTGGATTAGACGTCATCCATCAAGTGTTGTAAATCTGGGACAAGGCAAGCGAACAGTTTCACTCTTCATCTGATAAAGATATGATAGGCGGTTGTTGTGATGTAATATTATTCTGAGCATTTGAGCAGAAATTGAATCGAAGAGTAGACAAGAATGAGTGCGACAAAAGAGTTGAGAAAGTTAACGATTATAATTGATTTGCATCAGGAAAGAAAAAAGTAATTAAAAGCTAAAATCTGATACAGAATGAATACAGAATTCATTTAAAAGTTATATTTCTTTATATTTCTTCTGCTGTGTATTTATTCTATATTTATTTTATGATGTCAATTTGCATTGCTATATTTTGTTAATAAACTCATCTATGTTAGATATAATTCAACAGAAATAAAATTTAAAAGTCATTTTATTTAATAAAAGTCATTTAATTTAATAAAATCGTTTATTCATTTATTTTCTTTGTAAAATACAGAATATCACATATATCACATTATGGATAGGTTAATTGTTTTAATTTTGTTTCAATCAATTTATTGTAGTAAGACAAAGACTTAGAAATTTTCAAGGTTTTAAGTGCCAGGTAAATGAATTATCTTCAAATGCAAAAAATACGATGAAATTCAATTAGTGAAGTAATTAATATCATGTAGCGCTTCAATTATTATAAAAGGCCTACTCTAAATATAATTTGTTACCATTGAAAAACAGCATTCACTAAATTGCCACTATTATTTATAATAATAATTTATGTCAAAATTAAAATTCTAATCAATCAATTGATTGAAATCAATCAATAGCCAACAATGCAATGTTATTATTGTCGTTAAATGCAAGTACTGATTCTTTCTTGTACATGTAACTGATTTTAAAAATAACAAAAATTCTAAGTATTAAAAACAGCAGTAAAACTTTATATCATTAAAATTACTCAAACATTCTTATCGCTTCTCAGAAATCGCTTTCTTCATTTCTCTCTTATTATTTAACAGCATTTTAAATATTCCATAGAAAACACAACACTGTAAACGATATGTCGGAAGTGCATTGATAATAAAGTCCATAAGATATTTTATTAAAAAATTCTCCTCAAAAGAATCATAAATTTCAATCACAGAATCGAAATAAATCATACGATGCAATATCGTTCAAGAGGCAGAAATATTGTAATTCAAAAATCATTTTTAAAAGATTTATATTCAATCTGATATATGACGATAAAAAATGTAGACATCTAGATTAAAATAAAAACATTATTGAGAAATAAAAATTACTTAAAAATCTTTCTCACTATGTTATATAAATTGCGAATGACATTTCAAATATCAAAAAATGTCCTAGACCTATAATATGTATCTAATTAAAAAAAAATCAAAAATCGTGAAATCCCAGTGAAAATTAAGCGTAATAAATGCAACTTAATAATAAATGATGCACATATTATTAATATTGGGTGTTTAAAAATCATTTATAATGTTGATTTGTTTTTGCAGATACAAAACTAAACTAATGCGAAAATAAAATTCGATCTAAGTGAAGAACATTATTCTTGGGAGCAACATAAAACGATAAATCTACACGACTATTGTCAAGCTGGCAGCCAAATTTGACTTTTAATCGACACTAAATAAATGTCAAAGCTACAGAATTCTACTAAAATCTATACATCAATTCTATTGATATATAAACAGTACAGTACATAAATTACACTGCTATCAGTGCTACGTATAGACCAAACAGAACATAATATAATGCTACTGATAAGATTTATGTTACTTCATAAAAATTATGCTTTTGTACAGTATGCGGACGTTTTGTCAATGTACGATTCATCAACGGACTGTTCGTCAAGATATTCGTTAGGTTTAAGGTTATGGTTAGGTTTAGGGTTAGGTTTAGGGTCAGGGTTTATGCTAGGGTTAGAGTTAGGGTTAAGGTTAGGGTTAGGATAAGGAGTTTTATCCTAACCCTAACCTTATAAGAATCGTCCGTTGTAAAAATAGTTTTTGACCAAGATTACGTTGACGAATCGTCCTTTGACGAATCGTTCTAGAAACGCTTTAAACTGATGGTATAAAACATAACTTTACTGCCTGTACATCAGATAAATCATTATAGTAAATAAATTTCTCGTAAACGCTAGACTTGTAAATACTATTTCAGCACACTGATTGTGCATCGTATTTTTTTCCATTTTTAACAAACAACTTCGACCTAAACCAATCAACTATCTATTGTGTTACTGGATTCTCTCAAAATCTCTGTTGACTTGATACTGAAAGAATCAATAAATTGTTCTAACAACTTTCAGCGCGGGCTGTCGACTCTTTCATTGCTTGAGGAAGCGACGCGGTCAAGTGTATTCCACTGGGAAGCAGAAATGGCATCAGTAACCAAAAAGGTCATTGACACTAAAAGCCATGTTTTCAACTTTCAGCGTTTAATTTGATACAAGAAACAATTGCAGAGAGCTGATTTATACAAGAAAACCAACTATCTGACAAAGAAGTCAAGAATTTAAATCATGTGGAAATATTGATGAAAGTAAGAACAAAATGCATTCTAATCCTCTTTATTTAAAGTAATTTTGATAATAAATGATAATAAAATAACAGTAACATTTTCAAATGGATCAAATGACAGTTTTGACATAGTAATTTTCGCTATTTTTATTTGTCTAATTTTCTTCATTTACGCTATAAAAAATCACCAATTTTTACGAAGACCAAAATAAATCACTTAGATCTGCAATGTTATTTTATTGTTTAATAGTTATCTATTTACCTTTATTATACAATTTGCAACTATGCTTCAAAAACATATTCTTGTATTGAGACAATGAAAACATTACCTTAACAATTTGATTGAGCAACGTGCAAGTCAGTCGTTCAAGATTACTATTTTCCGGGTGCTCTGCCGAGGCTAGAATCGGTGAGATGCAACCAGCAAGCCCATCGACCAGGAGAGGGACACACTCCCAGTTGCTTGCAAGACGGATGAGCACCAGAAGGGACTTTTCAAGTTCTTCAGCCGGTGTCTTTTCTGTACATAAAAATTTTCAGTGATTAATTTTCTATAAACATTTACATATTGCAATAAATGATCACAACATATAGTTTGATAAATTTTATATTTCTTTGACAAATAAATACCAATGTAAAGTAATTGGTATAAAATGTGAGAAGTCTTCAATTTTAGGGTGTAATTTCATTTTAGTATAGCAGTTGCATTTTTTTTTCACAGCATGCAGCGATTGCGTCAGGAATGAAATGAATCTTCGGCACATGACGACATCACTTTGAAAGCGATCATAAACCCTTCATAAATGTGTCTTGTTTTTTGCCATATACAATCAAATAACACGAATGTGACTTACTTTTTAATTTTCCCCATTTAAAAAAATACATCTCTTCATAGAGCATAAAATTTTATAAAAGCCATAAAAAAGTAAATGAATAATTTGTATTCTGTTCGTTCTTTTTTATATTTGTAAATATTTAGATTTATTCGATCCTCTCTGCGTGTAAAATATCCTTCTATTTTCCCTCCTCTATCCCATCCATCTGCTTCCGTAAAATATTCCGGATCCGCCACTGATCGTGAATCACCTGCCACGATGAATATCCGACTGTCAGACTCATTCATAAAGCTCTAATAGACTTTCAAATAAGCTACAATAATCGAAACTACTACTATTAAGATGATATAGCGTCAAATATTATCCTAAAATTACCCACATTTGTTTCAAAACATTATTCGAAAAGTTAATTATTTTTAAAACATTTTATGTTATTATAATAGCATTATTGTTATTATAATAACTTTTCGAAAACCTATGATAAAAGCAACAACGTATATGAAGTCGGATTCGAATTAAAGTATTTTTACTTAATGCATCTATATATTTTCTCATAATACACTGGAGATTGATTGCAAAAGCTTTAAGAGAGATAAGTTAGAGAAATACGCATTCAATTATTAGAAAATCAGATTAAATTAATTTCCAAATAGTCTTAAAAACAAGTAATCATTTTATACAGTTTGCACTGTAAAATTCCTTTTTTTAATTCTTAATAACAACTATGACTCTTATAATGCATCACCAACAGTTCAGTCAATCGATAACCAGCACAGGTTTCTTATTGAAAACCATAAATTGGGCCTGAATAATTATTATTACATTTGTAGAATCAATAATGTAATATTGTTGAAATGATTGATTTTAAGCAAATATTTGGGACAACAAATAAGTAATAATAAATGACTGAGGGATGAATGAACGCAATGCAAAGAGAACAAATGAAAATATATTATTGATAATTTGACGCATAAAAAATGCAGAAATTTGTAAATAGAGAAACAGAAAATACCACGCAATAAAAGATTATAAAATTAAAATAAGAAATAAGATATGAATAAAGCATCAATGAAAATACTCGATTCACTTAAATTAATCCACTTATAAGCATTCCTTCTTTGCATTGAACTATTACAAAATAAAATAACATTATAAAGATAACATAGCAAAAGAATTGAACTTCAGTAATATACCAAGAAATATATTTTGATTATATTCCTTGATTTAAAAGAATTAAATTAGGCTAAGAATCTGTTATTTTCCGCGAAACTAAAAAGTCTCTCTTGCAGCCTCATTCTTTCGACAAGACTAGACCTCTGGTTTAACTTTCAGCTTTCAGACAAAAAGAAGAGAAGTCTCGAATGGTCCAGTTTCAGCGTTGCGTGAAACTGTCCACAACAATCGGTGTAATATGAATCAGAGACTGTTAACAGTCGCGATTTTTCTTATCCGATCACTATCCGCGACGACCCAAAATGTTCCAGTATAAAACCCCTTCCGGTTAGACTTTTAGGCTGGTTGGTAATTTGATTAACGAACGTTCGGACGTAATCACAATTTTGCTAATTCATTGGAAAACATTAATTTAAATTACTAATAAGTCAAAAATAATAACTACAGTTCGTTGAATATTTTATGTTTAATTGGAATGTTAGACTTAGTCGTGACTGAGTTTTTGTTTTCATAAGCTAAAGATTGTGTTTAATGAGTAGACAGATCTTTCCTAAGAGAGTAATCGTAATAAATGCAATATTTCTGGCGTCAATAATACACCACAAAGCAGCAGTTCAATTTAAAAATATATGTAAGTAAATTTTACTAATTATTTGGCTAACATTATTCCAAATAAAAATTCATATGGATTCTTATAATTCATAAGAATTTTCATCGTGTTATACCGATATAAAATAATTGTAGTCCGATATGAAAATGATAGTTAAGAATCAATACAGAATAAATATGAACACATGTTTTTGTTTAGAAATTTTATAATTTTAATATTCAATTCGTAAATTTAAAAGATGGTCATTGCGAAAGCTTTTCTATAAAGCTGAACGACTTTATTGAAGTTCCTAAAATTCTAATAATTAGACCAACTGTTGTAAACTACAGTATATTTTCTTCCAATGTTCATTTCGAAATTTTAAAATGAGTTATTATTTTTACACTGACAATTTTGAGTATAACTCTCGTCAGTTAATAAATACAGATATACGTAGAATTAACCTTCCTTTAACTAATAAAATTTAATATTCGTATGAATTCGTATGTATAAGCGTAAATATTGCCTAATAATTTACTTTGAACATCTGAACAATATGCATTCGCTTGCGCAGCGTGAAAACATGCAATTTGTCAAGTAATTATTTCGTGTCAACAATGCTATTCTTAGCTTTTTTATTACTTTCGTGTACATTGTAATGAGTGCTCTGACTGCTGACTGAGCATTGAAATGCTGCTCTGATTTTACTTTGTTTACTCTGTAATAACACTGGAAAAATATCTAACAACATTGATTGAGATTACCATGATTTCGCGTTAGATACGACTTTGTAATGCACAAATATTACTTTTATATAATGGAATATTAATGAGGATTGGTTAGAAATCATAAGAATAATAGATAAAATAATTGAAATTTCATTTTACCGGTAATTGTTTTTGATTAGTTGTATGAACGCATCATCTTTATTGTCATTGTTTCTTTTTGGATGGGAATCTTATTTACCATCAACAGCAGTTTCACAATATAAGTATACTTTTAAAGAATAAATAAATATTCAGTACATAAATCAGCATAGTCAACACACGCTTGCAAACAGTTCAATACCAAAATTACTAATATAATATAAAAAGAGAGAAGAAAACAATTATAAAAAAACTGGGAAGAGCTGGGAACTTTTGGGACAGTTTCCCAAGACACTTTTTAACTTTTCAATGTGTAAATGCTTGAATGTGCTTGTGCAA
>JAQIXG010004618.1:0-12628 GCA_034700105.1 Oconnorella tubifera
GGGCATCCACTAAATACTAATTAAAGACCTATTATAGCTGTCTGTACTTGAAATGTATTAAAATCATAAATTTATTGCTATTTTACGCGTTGATTCTAATATTTTTCACACCACTGAATACTGGCCTAACTGAAACTCTTTATTGTTTATACAGCGTTACGTAACGTAAGGCCGACACCCACCCACCCACGTAACGTTTCGTAACGTTTTCAAGGACCCCACCCACCCTCCAGCATTACGTAATTATGCAATGGCCCCTCATGTTACAAGTTTCAAAAATCTTATTTTTCTACTGAGTATCTTGAATTTGAGAATATAGTTTTTGATTTCAGATACAACAGTGATGAAATGGATCAATTTAAGTTGTTTGGAACAGTGGTCGATTTAGATGTTAGTAAATTTTACATTTAGAATAGAGTGTGTGATAGACCAAAGCAAATTTCAGACAAAATTGCAATGTTTGGCTGCATAAATATATAAAATAAGGATAGTTATAGATTCAGCAATAATAGTAAATAATCAATTACTTTCATAATTCTAAATTTTAATAATATAAATTCACTGGTAACTCTAGACAATGTTACCGGGTATCCCTTGTAGTCCTGGCGGTCCTGGTTTGCCTGAAGAACCAAATCCAGGAGGACCAGCAGGACCTCGTAAATCAGCAGTCAGTTCCTCCAAACGACCTACACAGAAAACAAAATAAAATTTTAAATTTAGCATTAGTATTTGAATATTTGAAATTTACATTTGAAATTTAGCATTAGAATTACAGTGCCAGAAATTTCTCTGGCAAAGTAATTCCATTTTTCTGACAAATAAATACAGCTGTAATTGAATATAAAAACTGCAAGTTTTTCTATATTAAAATATTAAATTTAGAGATTTGTCATGTAGAATGCTATGTTGCTTTCATCGTATGAAAATAGAAAAGTGAACTAATTAGATTATAAATTCGATATTAAAGATGCTAAATTCCAAAAAGCAAAAATTTAGAAACAAAACACAAATTTACCACGAAGTACTTTGAAGCACATTTGTTGAACTTCAGCTAATGTTACACTCCGACCCTAAATCACAAAGAGTAGAAAAATAATAATAGTTATTAATTTATTACTGTTTTATTATTGCTTTATTAAGTTATACCTATTTTGAAAATCAATACTACTTTTAGAAAATTATTACTTTTTGCATAAAATAATGTCAATAACTTCAAAACTTCTAATGGAATCCATTATATTGCTATGAGTCAAATGTAGTCAAGTCAAAAGTAAAGATATAAATGATATTTTATTATATTGCTCTTACCGGGGTACCTGCTATGCCTGGCATACCAGCTGGCCCTCTCAGTCCTGGTGGCCCATGAGGACCAGGGGCTCCAATGGGCCCAGCGGGTCCAGGGACACTAGATGTTCCAGCTTGACCAGGTTCGCCTGAGAAGCCGCGAGGGCCTGGCTAGAAATATGAAATATGACAATTATGATAAAAAATAATTTTGCCAAAGAAACATTGAATTAAATAAATAATAGATCTCTACAAATGATTATGTTAATTATTTCATCAACTTTTACATTTAAATCTTATTCAAGCCTATAAACATAACTAAAAGTCAAATTATATTCATGCTATAGTTATAAAGCCTAAGTAAAGAGACTGAAAACTCATTGACACTGTATAGATATATCAAATACATCTTCTAAAATGTTACATTAGAGACTAAATCTAGTGAACCAGACGCCATAATATCTGTAGTTGTAATTACGATGACGATAATAATACTCATTATGATAAAAATGATGCTGATGAACAATATACTAACTTGACCCGGCGGTGCAGGGAGACCAGGTAAACCCTACAATATAAAAATATGATGTTGGATATCCAATTTCTTTAAATTACAATAAACTATTTATTATCTTTTAAAATAAGATATATCTTTTTTCAGTGTCTTTAGTTACACCATTAAGCGTGGGTAAGTTGTCCTGCAGATGATAAGAAATGAGTTTATAGCCTACCGGTAGACCAGGGGGGCCCATAGACCCAGGCAAAGGAGTAAGATACATTGAAGCATTGAACTGAAAAAATCAATTAATTATTTCTGTGGTCAATTTCAAGATATCATAAAAATTGACAAAAAGTTAAAAAAACAAGTCATTTAGAACTTGGAAATTATATTGCTTTTATCAATATTGTCTACATATACATAAATAAAGATGCAAATTATTTCAATATGCATATTTACTTCAATATTTAAGTTAAAATATTCCCATGTATAACATTTAAATTAATACACAAACCACGTCTAAAAACACACCAGAACTCTATTTAATTTTAAAAAGATCCACTTAATATTGATTTAAATTAAAACTAGAGAAAAACACAGGAAGGCTGCTGGGATTACATCACTCGCTCAGAGAATTTTTCACTAACTCAATTTTTAATAATTTTTTCTTCCCCCCCCCCCCACCCTCCCATTAGAACAAATCCTACATGTACCCCTCAAATTGTGCCTATTACTTATAGACAACATTATTTCAATAATAATACAAACACAAATTATAAATTAAATAAATTACAGTATAACACTCACTGTTGCAGGATTTCCAGGAGGACCCTGAAACATATGCAAACAAACTAAATTAGCACTGAGATTTCCTTGCTATTTATTTATCACAAAATTAAAGACTGATACTATATAAAATATTTCTTAGTTTTCTTTAACGAAACTTAAAATATTGATAGAATTACCGGAGGTCCATGAATCCCTGGTAATCCAGATGGTCCCATTGGCCCAGCAGGTCCTATTGATCCTTGAATGCCCTACAAAGGTAAAAATATTACAGGAATCTGATGAATTTGCAGTTATGAATTCATAAATCGTGTTCATCAGTTAAAATAGAACTTACAAAAATACTTGAAAAACATACAGAATATAATCATAGTCACCAATTTACAATATTTTATGAAAAATTAATTAGCAGTCAATGACAGTCGTCTGACATAATAAGTAAACATTTCTCTGGAGACCTTATAACTGTATATATAAATTAATTCTCAATTAATTTTCATTAACAAAATAATGTAGTCAATGAAACAATACTATAGGCAGCTTAATATGTGTAGTGATGATGTGTTCAGTACAGAAGTTAAAAGTGTTCTTAGTTTCGTGATATGACTTAATATAATTGAATTTTGATTATTGACATTTTGGATGATATGTTGTAAAAGTATAAGTTAAATAAAATATATTAGCATTTGTTGGTATTGTAATTACACCATCAGAAATTATTGGAATTTGTAAATATATCATTAGATTGTAACACACTATCTAAATATGGTAATTTACACTAGTATATACTCACTGCTGATCCTGGTGGACCAGATTTTCCTGGTGATCCTTGAGACCCTTTCTCCCCTGTATCACCCTATGCACAGATGGTATATTATAGCATATATGCTTATTTAATATAATATATATATATAATATACCATCTGTATTTAATACTATACAAAGAAAATAAATGCATACTTCTAACTACTGAAGTCTAAAAAAATCTAAATGAATTCTATAAAATTATAATGAATTATAATTCTATTAAATAAAGTCTAATAAAATCTAATGAAGTCTAATAATTAAATTGATGCAATTCAATGTGATAAAGTTATATAAAATAATAAATAGTAGATTTATAATATAATACAAAGTATTATTTTCAATGATTATTTCCAATAATACTAAAATATTTGTTAATGATAGTATATAATACACAATTTCTGGAGTTAATCTGGAGTATATAATACATAAATTCTAAAATCTGATTAATTTGGTCAATTGTTTCATTATAGAAATTAATATACAATATATATTCTTACCCAGTTTTACATAACTTATTAAGTAAACATAAACATAATGAGGCTAAAAATATTCATGTAATACTAAATTAGACTTAGACTTACCTTCATGCCCTCAGGTCCCGGCAGGCCCCTAGCACCTGGCGGCCCTGCAGGACCCTGCAAGGAAAACATTCATAAAATAAGTGTAAAGTGTTTCTGGAAAACATGTTATTTTAAATAGCTATTTAATTTTATATTAATTTTTTTCCATAATGAAATAGATAAAGAGAGCACTATTAATTAAACTTTTACATCCTCTCAATCAATGAAATTAATAAATTTCATTGATCGCATATATACAAAGAGTTGAGCTAAATTTTCACTTGCAGTATAGAGGTAAAAGTGTTCATAAGTTATTTTATCTTACAGCTATAAAGTTTTTAAATTTTGTAATTTGAATATTGTTGTCATTCGAAGCCTTATTACACAGTGTATTCAAATTGCAGTTTCAGTGAATTTAACATAAAACCATGTAAAAATATTTATTGTAAATTATACTGTGTAATAAAGAGACTGACCAAAGGACCTCTCTCTCCCGGCAATCCATCTGGTCCACGTGACCCCGCTTGAGCCTATACAAATAATAATTCAAATTTTAGTATCAAATAATTACTTATTATTATTTTCTACATCATGTTAGTGATTATAAAGTATTTTTATTCCTAATCTGAATTTATTGAATTCAAGTTAAAAATATAAAATTAAAAAAGCCTTTGAGTATATACAGCTAAAGTATTTTTACAGATCATAAAATGTTAAAAATTGTAACAAATGTCGTAGATGTGATGATGCTTGCAACTGATTTGGCATATTGTAAGGATCACAATAAATTTTAGCCTTAAGTTACATAAAAACATAGCAAATATAACCTTATATCACAAGATATAAGGTTATATTTTAATTCTCTATGAGCGATACTACCAGATGTTTTTTTTATTTAATAACATAAATAAATATTATGACATAACACTTAGCTTGTGATATATCACAAGCTAAGTTGAAGTATTATGACTATTATTAACTGACTACAGTTAAATATTTTTGTCATAGACCATTTCCGATTTGTTTGTTGCATAATTTAAGAAAAGTATTTAAGATTAAATGTGCAATAAAGAAATAAAAAATTAAATGTGTACCAAAGAAATTAAGAAATAAGTGAATATTTAATGCATACCGATTCGCCAGGTGACCCAGGTTCTCCAGGTGGACCTTGAAATCCCTTTGAAAGAAAATTCAAACTTTAAGTCATATGTCAAAAATCCCACAAAATAGTATAACAATTACTTATTGTTTGGTAATAAGGTAAATATGATCCATTTAGAATAATAATATATTCCTCGTATCCTATAAACTTTAGTATAAAGCTACATCATAAATTTGGTACATGGGTCCCAAGTATATGTTAGAATTATATATTAATAAAGTTCAGTAAATTCGAATGAATAATTCACATATAAACGGAATCCACTAAAATATTAAATCAATGAAAACATACAGGATTGCCATCCTGACCAGCTCTGCCAGGGGGGCCCTTTGGTCCTGTAAGTCCAGGGGGGCCGGGTTCACCTCTTTGACCAGGCTGTGCCTGAAAAAGTGCAATAATTTAGGACTCAATGAAATAGTTATGAAGCCATTCTTATGCTATATAAAATATTTATAATGCAAAAAATTTTCATTTAAGCTAGTGAAATGAATACAGTACGTAACTCAAAAGATCACATGTTCTAACATAATTGAAATTTTCAAATATGAACATAGTTATAAATCTGGTCTCACAGAAATTTGAACTATTAGCTTATTGACATATTAAACTCATTTCAGAGATTATAATAAAATAGTGTCAAAACACGTCATCACTACTTTTTATTTGATACTGTAAATTTAATCCAAAATTAAATTCATAATTAAAGTCACTAATTCATGTATTAATCTTACTAATATAATAAAGAAATAAAAACATTGCAAATCACTTAATTAATTCAAAAAGTTATTAAATTCCATGAGTTTAATAATAATAAAAAAGCAACAAACTCACTGCTGCAGCAAATTCTTTGATTGAGAACGAATCCAATCCTGGACCAGGTGGACCCTGCACAACAAAAATTGTTTTCATTTATTTTCATATATTTTAATTCAACAAACCATTATATTATGCGAAATTAATGGAACGGGCATTGTCAAATAGCTGCTGCTTTTCTTAGTAGCAAGTTAGTAAGAATGTCATAACTAACTTTATTTTAATGACACAAGTATTAAATTAAGTAAGCAAACCTAATTACTTCACTAAATAAGAAAAATTGTGTTTTATTTCTTAGAATTTCAGAATTATACTACATAAATGAAATGATGCAAATTACAAAAAATACATTTTAAAACTAACAAAAACAGAATCGCACGGAGATAAGTTATCTTTTGCTGTCATTTGAAAACCGGGATTCTATTCTGACAATAGAATTGAATCCAAATTCAATAAAAATATATTACAATGCCTCAAGCATAACCTGTTGACTCGACTTGATGTCAAAATTGAAGCATCAACAATCTTCCTGATAATTAGAATAATAATCCTAGCAGTAGTGGGACGACCATTAGTAGTAATCAACAAGTGCTAAAATTATTGGAATTAAGAATTCAAAATAGGGTGACACTAAAGGCTAGTTGTAAAATATTTTTGATAATAAAAATTACTTAATTCTTACCATTTCTCCTTTTTCACCAGCATCTCCTTTTGATCCGGCTTCACCTCTTGGTCCCACTTCCCCCTGAATTAATGTTACAATAAACAAATCTATGAGAATACACTATATTTTTGTGTTAGAAACCGACAGTAATTAAATTACAGAAAAATACTAAAAAAATTAGACTATGAGAACAATTACTAAAAGATTGAAATTCTAAGAAATCTACAAAAACCGAAATTAAGAGAAAAATAAAACTAACAATGTAACATTGCTGAATGCTTTTCATTTCTTGTACATATAAAAAGCAAATAACTTAAAATAAAATATGGATTTTAGAGAAATAATAAATGTTCATAAGCAACTGCTTCTTTAAACATAGACCTATAGCTCCTTACTTTAATAAATCATCTGATAAGTAAATAATGATTGTTGAACATTTCTATGATTGCTATTCAATACAGTACAAAATTGTATACATTAATATAATAGATACCGGATAAGTAAAATTATTTAATAATTAACATGCCTGATTTCCAGCAATGCCTGGAAAGCCTCTATTTCCAGATATTCCAGCTTCACCCTGTGCAGAAAACATTAATACCATAGCTGTAAAAGTTGTAATTAGATTACTGGTACTGTTAATGTTTAAACCTAGGTCTAAATAGAATAGACAAAATGACTAAACCTTGTCTCCAGTGCTACCTCTTTCGCCTTCAGAGCCTGGGGGGCCGGGAATACCCTGAAGTAATAAATTAAAAACAATAAAGATGGAAATTATTTTGATCATGAAATAAATGTAATTGTATGTTACATATGAAATAGATTAAAGACGAATTGATTGGCTAACTGATAATTGTAAAATTATCAACAAATGCAAGCTAACACATAATAGTTATAACAAGACAAATTTGTATTACACGCAAGCTATCTTTTTACTACAATAAATACATACTTCAATTGCTTAATTACCATATGCACAGTAGTCTCAACTGAAATTTTCTAACCTGATTTTTAATCTAAGCATTTTCATGAAGTCTTCTTATTATAAAATTGCAACATTCAACAGTTAAGAGTTGACTGACTGGATTGCAAATTCAGTTAATTATGATTAACAATTATAATAAAGAAAACTCACTGGAATGCCATCAGCGCCTGGAATACCACGTAATCCTGGTTCGCCTGTTGATCCCTGAAAGTAAATATCTTTTTACCGGAAAACTGTGCAACAGTTTTATAAATATGGTGATAATTAGTTATAAATATATCAATTAGAATTCCCCTATAAATACATATTGAAACTATATTATAATAGAATTATTTATTCAAAATAATTTTAAATAATAAGAATTATGTAAAGTTTTATAACTCCTTAGCATTGAATCTCAATTGTTTTTCACACTTAATACTGTTATTCTAATACTAATATTCGTAATATTTTCTATTTTTTTCTTTAATTTTAGCAATTCAACCTTTTGTCCTATATTTCCAGGCCTGCCATCTGATCCAGTATCGCCCTAAAATAAATACAAAATTTATATGCACATACTGTCGCACTGTATATTATTATATCGCATTATATATATTATACATAAAAATATACATTCTGCAACAACATTACTATTATTAAAATTTAACAACGCCCTTTTATGATAATACATAACTTTATTCAAAGAGTTCAAGATAACAATATTAATGATTAAGTATTACGACGTACTGTACTTTATTTAAAAGTAAATGATTGCAATAAAGTGATGAGATTAAAGTGATAAAACAAACTTTGGGTCCTGGTGCAGCGGGTAGGCCAGGTAAGCCTGGTTGTCCCGGGGAGCCTGGGGGACCTACAGGACCCTGCAAATATAAATTTTATACAAAATAAGCAGTATGGATTTTATTTATAAATAGTAATATTGATTTAAATTTACATTCACTTTGAAAGCAATGTTAGATTTGTTAATACTTCATTAGTCTCCACTAGAGCGTAAATGAACAATTCCAATTAAACATACAATAAATTAAATACATAAAATTAAATATATATTACAAACAAATACATAAAGATTATATAATAAAAGCAATTTTTCTTCAGAGAGGAAGAACTTAAACAATATTGGTGACTGAATAGTAAACATATGATTTAATGTTAACATAGTGCGGTAATCAGTTATTAGTTTAAGATATTGATAAAAACGCCATCAATTTACTTTTGTAGTATATTTATATAGTATCAATAAATTTATTTCATCTCAAGCCTGTCAAAACTTAAATATTAAGACAGAAAATACGAATAACTAACAAATCAATAAAAAAAAGTTTAATGTCTGTTTAACCGTGACCGTCATGTCGCAGACAACAGTCAGTATACTATTAAAATTAAGTTATATCCTAAATATCTTGTGTTGAACTTTTATAATAATTGTTATACATACAGGCGATTTTGCAAAGAGTTCATTGCTTCGACTAGGAATATCTCGACCAGGCTGTCCCTAGAAAATCAAAGAAATTAGCAAGAGAAAACATTGAAATACTTTTAACATAATAATATATTAAACCTAGTTAAAAGTACAATTATTATTATGAAATTATGTAAATGTGAATTATACAAATTGATGACAAGATTTTACTTAAAAAAATCAACAAAAAGAAGAAACAAATAATTTTGTTCTAATAACAGAAATATATTTTATTAACATATTGAAATTAGATGTATGTCTGATTAATTTTTACACACATAATATAATATGAGTACTGCAATACAGTGGCGTAACTATCTGACCACGGGCTACACAGAAAGTTTTTCAATGTCTTTCAATTAACAGTGTACTTCGATTAACAATGTTCAATCTCCAAATTTTACTCTCAAAAATACCAACTAAAACTAATTTTTGACAGTGATGACCTTTTTAAGTTATTATTTATTTTTAACAGATTTTCAACACATACAATTACAAGTATCATTTTAACTAGCATTAAAAAGCATTAAACTTATTCATTATTTCATTGTTCTTACAATTTTTTTAATTCTTGGTCGGGCCCGGGCCCCCCAACAGGCCCGGGCCCCGCAGCGTTGCTGTAGCTGCTACCACGGTAGTTGCGCCACTGCTACAATATTATTAACACATTTTCCAGCTAAATACATACAGGAGGTCCGGGAAATCCTGGCTGTCCACTTTGACCAGGTAGACCAACTAGCCCTGAATCTCCCTTAATAATACAAAAATTATTTTATATATTACAGAAAAGTTATGCATGCTCTCCCTCACCCTTTAAGAGCATTTAATTTACACACCAGATGGCAACAGTAGTTCTATAAAACATAATACTATAGTTGGTAAAATGTTGCCCAATACAGCTAAGTTTCAATTGTCCGAATGTTTAGATCACTTAAATACAATTTAATTCAGGGCTTGAAAAAAGACACTTTATTTAAATTTCGTTTTTAATGTATTTAAATACACAATGTCATAGAGTGAAAAAAAATTCTCACTTGTTAGAAAATTTTCCAAGCTTTTAGTTTTTAGAAACTTGATAAATTCATAATTATTTAATTAATTATTTTGTGAAAGATATTGAATGCAAAATGTATTTGAAGCATTAACAGATATTGATTAAAATCTAGTTTACACTAACAAAAATATACCTTGGCGCCTTTTGGCCCACTTAAGCCATCAAGGCCTGATTCGCCTCGACTACCCTTCGGTCCAATGGGTCCAGGGAGACCAATAGGACCCTGAAGTCCTGGTAGTCCCTAGAGAAATACAAGAAGTAACTAATTCCTATTCTCAATTTGTTTTTTTGCTAAATATTTAACAAAACTTTCTGGTATTCTTAACTTTCTTGATACTTCAACTTTAATAAGCTTTAATCTAAAATCCTTAATCTCAATTAATTGTTTACAAATAATAATAACAAGATATATTGAAATCATCCATTAACTTAATTTTTTTGTATGCGACGTATAAAACTTATATTAAATATAAAAAACATTTTGTATGCGACGATAAAAAACTTGTATTAAACTTAAAAAACATTTTGTATGCAACGATATAAAACTTATATCAAACATAAATATTCTAAAAAATTAATATCTAAGTGTAAGATTTAAGGATATAGACCTGTAAACCTCTTTGTCCCGGCTCACCATTTGGACCAGGAGATCCTTTTGTCTAAAATTTTGCAAAACAATAAAATACTCCTACACTGTCTTTTACAAAAGACCATAAGATTAAAGATGAGAATATTTGATTAAATATCCCAATGTAAACAAAGACTATCATCCCCCAGCCTCTGTTTAAATATTTTCTGTTTTAAGGCAAAGAATCTGTGAGTGTTTTTAAAATAAAGCAGATGAGCAAGATAAATAAGGCGTTATCAACGTACTAGAATTTCAGAAACAATAATAAATCATAAAACAAATTTAGTGAAAATACACTGTTAATAAAAATTATCATTACGCATTACATTACCGTAATAATAAAATAAAGTGATAATCCAGAATATAATGATAAAAGAAAGTGAGTAAAATAAAATAATCTAATATCATTTTCATAAGTTAAATTTTAACAATTAAAATAATTTCAAATACATGAACTAACCCCCTGCCCAGGAAGCCCTGTGGCGCCCTGTGGCCCGGGGAGACCTTGAGCCCCTGGTAATCCCTGAAAATAATTTAATAACAAAATATATACAATTGACTAATGTCAACAATTAGTAATTCACTCATTTTAAAAAATCGTTTTACTGTTTTTTTAATCGTTTTTTTAATGTTGTTTTTGAAAATAATCAGAACATGTGAGTGAAGACTACACTAAACAAACATTGCTAATTGGGAAAATAAATGAATAAAACTTTCCCATTGAGTCTCGCTCGTTGTAAACAAGCATTGTAAACAGTAAAGCTTCTTTTATTAAATGTCTAGAAAATTTAAAATACTTGAATCAAAACAATTGAGATTTACCGGAGATCCCGGCAGACCAGAGAGTCCGGTTAGTCCAGATTTTCCAGTATTGCCTGTGGGACCCCTTTCTCCAGGAAATCCTTGTAAGCCAGGGGGACCCTATAAATACATTTATAATATCAGATATTTACTAAAAAAAACATAAAACAAATTACATAAAAACATTTGTAAATACAAGTTAATAATCAAATAATATTCAAAAATAAATAAAATAAATAAATACAGTAAATATATATGTATTTGCCCCTCAGACAGAAAATAAAATATAAATGTACTAGAATTTCAAAAAATAAATAAAAATGAATAAATAAATATTATAAAATGTGCAAACCGTTACAATTATAAAAAGAAATCAAAAAAAATAAAAATTCACTTCGTAGCATTAAGAAGCAATTATGACATCAGTGATTTATATGCATACTACAACCTACAATATACTGATCAAGCACTTATGTTGAATAGAGCCCGTCAAGAGAATAATAATTAGAAATTAAGCGTCCAGAACGAATTAGAAAAAACTAAATTTGTCAACAACCTGAGATCCATTAAGGCCTTGGGGACCAGCAGGACAGGTCATCACACATTTGCTGCTTTGAGCCCATTTGTCCTGCTCATCATCATCATCCTTCAACCAGTTCAATGATAAATATAGCTAACAATACAAATTTATTAAAAAAATAATCCACTGCAGCTTTGTGTAAATATAACTGAAAGATCTGATAGTGTTAAAGAAACTTTAATTCATGATAATAAAAAATAAAATCAGAATACTAGTAAGTAGTTACTCACGTAATCATCATCATCTTCTGATGGAAATTTCAATTTCTACAATTCAAGAAATTTAAATATATAACTAAATAAAGTTAACAATTATGTAAATAATGCGCGTCATAATACTTAAACCGCAACAGTTGGGGGTAGGGGTTAAGGCAGGGGCAGAAGCTTTGGCACACGGTGCCCGCCGGTATTTGGACAATATGCCGTCAAGTCACATTTTTGTCAAGCTGGATTTTCGTAACGCATTTAATTCGGTGCGTCGTGACGTGATGCGAGAGGCATTGGCTCTGAATTGCCCAGGATTACTCGGCTACTTTGACTC
>JAQIXG010004619.1:0-12628 GCA_034700105.1 Oconnorella tubifera
AAATAATAATAATATTAAACTAATAATAATAACTAATAATTTCTCCTAATCCATGCGTTTCATTTAACTCACAACAATAAACAATAGATTAATTTTCTCTAAAATACCCATTTTACGTACATTTCTCACATTTTAACCGTAAAATAAATCTATTTAAATAGAATTTTTTTATAAAATTACGTATAAAAAATGAAATATCTACCGGGGGGCCCGATGGGGCGGAACATTTAAATTTTTCCAAAAATTTTTCACCAAAATTCGTCAAAATGTCATCCGTTAACACCTTTCACGTGCACTCGGGTTGAGTTTTAAAAATTCAAAATAACTGGGAGACGTTGGCGAAATTTGAGGGAAACCGGACGCGGGTGATGATAAAAAGTTGTCGCTCTTAAGAGGTACTAATGAATAAGAAGTGGGTTAAAATTTATTGATGCGATTGAAAATGTAGAAAATGTGAGGATTTTTTAAGTTTTCTTGGCGTTAGCGTAAGAAATAAGCTCGTGAAATCAAAATTTACTGTAGCACATGATCATAAAAATAATGCCCAGTAAGAATAGGCTTTATAGAGTAAATAGTAAGATTATCTTTACCCCCCCCCCCTCTATTCATAGTTGGTCAGCAATAGACGGGATCCATGATTGCAGTCTGAGTATTTACACAAAGCGATATATTTTTTGATATTTTCTGGCAGCAGCTAATCCAGATTTCATATCAAGTACATGTTTTTTGCTTTGACCTTATCTTATCATCAAACTGTTTTAATGATAAACTGTAATTACATAAATATATTTTCACGTTTGTGTTAGTGAACAACAAGAACATATATACATTTATCATAGTTTTACCAGTCATTGTATTAAAAAAAATTAAATATTACAATGCGTGAAGGATACAATTAAATCAGCCAATATATTTCTATATGAAACTTAACCATAATCAAATTTTGTAGGCCTATAATTATTTATAAAATTAAAATAAATGCAGCACTTTAATACTATTAATTTTTTGTAATCCTAATCACAATTAATTACAATAAAGCTAACAGAATTAGTGAAAATTAAAAAGATACGTACAAAAGTGCAACAAATAAGATGCAAGCGAATAAGACGTAATAACCTTATGGACAGAATCAAGTGACATTCATATTACATTAAACAAATTAAAAAAACACATAAATCCCACAACTGCTGATACATTACCATAGTTCTAAATGATCATTTTTAATTTAGTAAAGTTTAACAAACATAAAATTTGTGTTCCTAATTATATGTGAAAACATCTTGCACTTTAAATTACAGGTGAAAACATGAAACATATCACATCTGAAATCTAGATATCAATGATAAAGTATATACACATTTTCCAGCAATCTATCCCCCTTTAATACCCTGTAAATGCACAAGTCATACCAGACAAAATTAAACCTTGTATTCATATTCTCAACATAGTTGCATCACATTTGGTAAGTAACAAATTTCCATTATTTAAAAGGCACTTCATTTAAATTACTTTTTATTAAAGTGAGCCAATATTCCCCAATGGTCGCTTGGAAATTTTCTCTGTCCTTCCACTCTTTCCAACCCAACGACTTCGAAATACACCGGCACTAACTGATCAGCTTTTCTATAATACAATCTATCGAATCTGCAACGAGGCTTAAATTTAGCGGTCCATTCGATGTTGTCATTACGTTGCATGTCCCAAGTGTACTGCGCTTCTGGCCTTCTCCCTGTCTCCTCCCATACGTCGGCCACGCCCACGGGAGGGGCATTAGGCATAGCCGCAAGCTAGGGAGAGAAAAGAAGAGTTTTAATGCAACGTTTTGTAATAAATGAAAAGACAAAGATTTTCTTTAACTTAAACAAATAGTAAATGGAATGAAACCAGTTATTTGATATAATTTAATTTTAAAACTTGTGGTATTAGATAATAAATAGATTTATTTATTTATTTCTTGAGTAATATTACATCAGAATAAAGAGCATAAAAAAGCTGTTTAATAGTGGTATTATGTAGCGTCGATGTTAAACTCAAAAATGATATGTTGTGAAACCAAGTGATGCGTGATGAATTAGAACTTGATTCGTATATAAGCCACATATTCTTATTTAATAAATGTCAGATAATAATAATTCAATATGAATAACGATTAATTACATGAAAGCAATCACAAGAAACTAGATCAATTTAAACATATCATTTTTATAATAAAATCAATAAAACAAATAATAAAACAAATAATAACAAAAACAGTTAAAAAACCAAAAGTCTACCCAGTAAATGGACCAACAAAAAGTAAAATATTGACTGTTCCATGCAATATTTTTACATCAAACTTTAAATTTTAACATACATCTGATAAAAAAAATTGTAATGCTAAGTTTTAACACAATTAACCTCTTTATCTCTAAGATTGAGATCTCCACCAAAGAAAACTGTTTTACTTGCGCCAACTTCTCTTATGCGATCAAATGCAATCCTCAGTTGATTCTTTCTCTCAGTAGCATGATCAGCGCATGACTCTAAATGTGATGTCATCAGCACACACTCAATGCCCTTCACTGTAGCCTTTGCAATGCAGCGACAAAAACAGTATAGGTTACAGCACAATTTATATACAAAATACTATATATTTAATTTACTGATAACAGAGCATTTTGGTATAATTTATTGATATAATATATATATAATATTAAATATTGGTATAATTTATTGGTACGCGACAAAGCGGCGCTCAATATATTAACGTGAAAAAATGACAACGACTATATTAACCGGACAAAACAACCCTATCTATTCATTTAATAACTCTAACTATTAGTAACTAACCTTAAACTTAACCCTAACACTAACCTAACTATAATCTTAACCTTAACCTAAATATTAAGCCTAACTGTAAGAATTAATAATCGGGGTCAATTCGTCTGAGTTATTTTCATGGATTATGAAATTTATTGTTAATGTCGCATGTTTTAAGCAAATAATATGTCAACATTTTAACATCTCAACACGTCATATTATCTCAAAATATTTCATATACATCTTGTATTTTATTTCATTGTATTATTTAAATTTTAAACCTTAATCTCTAAATCCTTTAAATCTTAATCTTAAACACTAAATATCCTTCATTTCGCTACACTACAAAAAATGAAAAAACAAAACAAAAACATTACCTCAACCGTTAGCAAACTGCGTGTCATTATGCTTCGTTCAAAAGGCGTAACGTTATGTCTAACGTATCGCGCCGTGTCCAACCGCAGCATTATTGCCAGAAAGTAATCCGACGCATCATTGTTCCCCACCCGACCCTCTATGATCCGATAACCGGCACACTCTGTCCTAAGCACTGCAAGATTCTTCTCAGTAACTTCTTGCAGAAAAACGATATCTGGCTTCTCTCTACGAGTTACAATTTCCAGTTTACTCTTTGTTGAAATTTCTAATATTTAATTTATTTGTTGTTATTTAAACTGGAAATTGTAATGCTCTTCTAACTTTATATTACAATTTCCAAAGTTACTAATTTCTGATATTTCTAATTGATTTATGTCGTTTAATTTTTGACTCAATTTTGAAATTAGATACGTTTATATTATATTAAAAAAACAAACATTATTGTGATCAATTATTGACCCGTTGATTCAAGGTTTAAATTAATCAGTTTCAAATAAAGTATACTTTTAAAAACATAACACATTCTTGAGCATATACTTTTATTTATTATCACTTAAATCGAGTCATACAAGCAAAAAATTGAGTATTGACATTCAAGTATTGACATTAATTTAAGCACTGACATTGAAGCAATCATTCAAGTAAAGCCAAGCAATCTAGTCTAGGTATTAATTCCAGAGCAATAGTCATATTTTCCTCAGCAAGAAAAATGTTCCCATTTACTTTTTTAAGCAAAATGACAATGAGCCCTCTCGCCAAGCCCTGCACTCACCCCTCTCTCGATTACGTTTCTTGTATCGTTAGCATTTTAAAGTCAACAAATTAAAGACAATATCGCTACTAACTTGAGTAAAGTCCGAGCAACTGCCTGGGCTCTTTTCTCCACTATTTTCTCATCCAGTCCATCTATGTTCCAAGATAACAGTCTAATGCGATGAGGCTTGTCATCCACAAAAGAAGAGCTTTGTGCATTTTCTGATGGCTCTCTAGTTCGCCTACATGAAAAAAACTGCTCGTAAATTATTCTTCAGATATCTGTGAATTAGAAATTAAATAATAGCAATTTATCCCAAAATCAGATATTTTAAGTCCCGTTACTTCTTTTTAATCTTTGAGATCTTTTTGATTTTTGATCTTTTTAGTAATTATTATCGCATCAAAATGGAAGCATTATTAAAATCTACAGGCAATCAATATAAGTTAAATGTTGATTAAAGAATCAATTACTTAGCAGAGGATGTCGCTTCATTACTATCATCATCAAAAATAGTGAGAGTCTCGGAGCTGCTTCTCTTTGTGGAAACCATTCTATACATTATGAAAACAATGTTCATCAAAATATATAGCCCATTTTAAAATAAAAAAAGTAACACCATTAAACAAATATTACTATATTAATTAATACTGCTTAATATTAAAAGTTGATATTTATCACAAAAAACATTATAAAAGCATTTCAAAATTCACATAATCAATAATAACTTATGATTATTTTAATTGTTAGTCCAGTAAATGATCCTATTATAAATAAACATTAAAAACAAACAGTCCTCAGTAAAATAACCAATAGATAAGCTGCGCTGATGAAATATATATTTTACTATTGATCTACAATTATCAAATGTTTAAAGAATTAACTTTGGCTTCAATCCATTTCCTTTACTAGTCTTGTCCTCGCGAACTGCTATTTCATTATCAAAATAAGCATCCAGAGCTCTCTGTACAAAGATAACATTTGAATCTGAAAAACTTCTCTAAAATTATATCATTATTGACAACAGCAGCATAGCAGGTATTCCTTGAGAGGTTGATAGTTTCTGATGTACATATATTAAACTTTTATCTTTTATAGAGTTTGGATTAGAGTTTGTGTTAGGATTAGGGTTAATGGGTAAAGGTTAGATTATTATATACCACAAAACAGTCATATTGAACAAACTGTTGCTATACGAAAAGTGAAAGCGTAAAGAAAAAGTAGCGGAACCATTGTAATATAAAACACAGTAACTTTCAATCCATAATTAGACGAGACACTTGATTATATGATTATAAGAGATTATTATTATCTATAATCAAGGATGTCACGATAACTCGTTTGCAGACTTTTGATCTACAACACTATGTTTACTAACAATTGGTCTTCTGCAACATTAGGATTAACATTAATATTAAAATTAGATTTAGGGATAGGATTAAAATTACGGTTAAAGTTCAAGAGCTACGGTTATGCTAGTGGCTAAAGTTATAGTAGACCAATGTCAGTAGATGTAGTTATAGACCAAACGTGCTGTAAACCAAAAGTGTCGTAGACCAAAAGTCTGTAGACCAAAAGCATGCAAACAAATTGTTACTAAATCTTTTTATCAAGCCATCTGATTATCATATTAGATAATTGTGTAGAACCAATACCTGAACGCTCCAATCTCTGTCCTGGAGGTAGAACATCGCCAGGGCCGTGTCAGTGGACGTGACGGCCGCGAACTCTCGACACCTCACCTCGCACTCGGCCGCCGAGGGAAGATTAGCTTCGTCGTCCTCGTCGGAACTCATTTTACCGGATCTCAGTTCGGATTTCTTAAAAATATTAATCAGAAATGGAAAAGGTATTAAAGTTTTTCTATAATGGGAAAAAATCATGAATTAAGTAATCGTCTTAAAATTTCTAATAATCTTAAAAAATAATCTCCGCATAATCTGACGTGCATTATATGAACGAAAATTGCATACATTAATATATAATAATTAATTAATAATTAGTTAATTTGTAACATATTATTTACATGTTAAAACAGAAATTCAAATATTCTCATTTATTTACAAAAATATCGTAGGCCCTAATTTAAAAATCTTAACAAACGACGGGGGGTGGGGGGTGCAAAAGCAAAACTCTCTTTATTTCATATCAAATTTTAAAACGAACTAATCAGTTCTTTCAAATTTAGTGTCAGTCATTAATGTTATAATAAACATAAAGTACTGCAACTATTATAATACTAGGAGCAAACTTTACAATGACAATAAATGTTTACATTTTTCAATAAATGTACAACATTTTTCATTATTGTGGTCTAGAAATTAAACTGGGCTTACAATCAGGGCCGTATTTACATTGAAGCACTTTCAGTACGTGCTGAGGACCCCCCGGCGAAAGGGAACCCCCCGAGATTGAAAGGATTTTTTTTAAATGATAATGTTTGTGGTACAGTTGAATGAAATTGAATGTTAAAAGTCAGCCCAAAAAATGCAGTGATAACCAAAAAAAATGTCATTACTTTCAAAATCAACACGATGTTACTATGTGGCATTAAAAAAATCGATTTCAGATTTTTGGGGGTCCCTTTTGCAGAAGTGCTTCAGGCCCCCCAAGGTCTAAATCCGGCACTGCTTACAATTATTGTTCGTTTTACAAAATGTAATCAGTTATAAGCTGAAGTCTACTAATTTAAAGTATGTGTCGTTTGTTGCAATTGTGATGCAACTTATTCGTATCTTATAAATTGTTACATTGTGCAATATTTCATTGTTCATTTTTATGTTAATTTTAACTAAATAAATAATATTTTATATATAGTAGGACTATAGGAGTATAGGAATTAAACAGGAGGGGAGGGGCTGGGATGCAAAATATCCGCCCTCCCCGCTTCGGCGCCCAAGAATTAGACAGGCGAAAAATAAATGTCCAAGTTTGAACGACCCACTTGCTACCCAAAAAAGCTACAGCTTATCGATTTGCTCTATTTACCATCTATGGCAGCCTAGTTGGGCTAATCCGAAAGCTTGTGTGTAATTCGCCGTCAAAACATTGATAAGTGGCGCCTTGTTATTCTAGAGTAGGCACAGGGCATTGCTATCGTCTAGGCTTGCAAGAAGAACGCTTTATCGATTTTTTGCTGACAGCAGAGTAAGATGACGCCGTGCTCCTGCAGCAGCAAAAGAGGCGGAAAGCAGCGGTTCCACTGATACGGATTCTTTGAAAGATATAATCATAGGCCTCAGCATCGTTTTTTAGCATTTAAATAGTTAATTGTTTTCGTAGAATAAGTTGAAGAATAGAGTTGGATATTTAATTATGTAAAATACACAACGATAGAAAATCAACATGAAAAAGTGTTGCTGTTGTATTTCGCTAAAGGTTGGATGCTATATAGTAGCCGTTTACAGTTCGGTAGGTATTAAAAAACTAATGTTTTATTTCATTAATCATTTTAATGTTAATTTAAAGTCGTCATCGGGTCTTCGGTCTTTTATTCGTATTGTTATATTTTGTCGTATATTTTCATCGTTTTATCTCTATAATAATTATGTGAGAATGTAAAAAAAATTAAGATTTATACTATTTTTACTTGTTAAAAGACTTATATTGACTCTAGTACATGTAAAAATTGCTTTCAAAAATAAAGCCATTGATTCAGATGCGAAATATTTTACACGGGGATTTTCATTCATATGAGCTGTATAACTAATATCTAATATCTATTCATATATAATAAAATATAGATCTGTATAATATTAGTATCATATCTTGTATTTTGTCTAAGTCGTACTCTAGTATAGATCTTCTTGACATTGGGATCCCGTTGCTTTTTTGTCAATTAGTTTGACTTAAATAACAATTTACATTCATTTTTAGTATTATCAGAATGTATATTCTAATCTCTATAGTATACGTATACCTACTTGTGAAACATTGTTTTTTATTGAGATTTTAAATGATTATTTAAAATTAGTTTATTAATTCACAGGTGCTGTCTATAGCCCAATTCGTGCTTACTTTAATCTCTGTATTTGACATAGCCAGTCATAGTCAGCAGCATTTCTATGGTCTGCAGTCATTTACAGGTAATTATAACACCAACGAGAAAAGTCATGACAAATTCATTGGTAATTATTTATAAGCAGCATCTAACCTATGGAAGGTCATTTGCCCATCTCCTCAAAAAACATTTAACATTCTTAAAGTGTTTTTTTTCGTTAATCTTTGCAAGTATTGTTTTATTTTTTCAATCAGCCTTTTCACTAAATTTGAAATATTGTACTACAAACTAAAAATCTGATAATCAGCACTTTTATTTGACTTAAAGTTTACCCCCCCCCCCGCCTCTCTATGATCTATGTATGTCCTATATTGCGATACTTTAAACAAATTTATTCTAATAAATATGCTATATTATAATTTGATAGATTTATTATTTGTTTCTTGAGAATATATGAATCAAATTATATAAACATTTCAAGTGTTGGTTTATGTAATGTCACATAATGACGAATTAGTATGTTATAATTGAAATACTTCCCTAATGATATTATATTTATTGTACTGTATATTATTGTTTAATTATATTAAATTTTGATCAATTCTATGTTTTGTGTTTTTGTGCCAAAGCTCTTGCTTTAAATCTCGTCGACGCCTCCTTTGCTCTGTTTGGACTGTTGGCGGCTATTTTGGTGGTAGTTGCAGTTTGCAAGGTAGTGCTATAATACCTGACTTTATAAAATGGTCATGATTATAATATGTCCCTTTTTGTGACGGTAAACATATTCTTATCTGCATCTATCCCCGTTGTCCATATACCTTTCTATGATTTTGTTAGATTTGATATGTTCATATTGCAAATTAGTATAGTGACTTACTGATTGATATATTTTCGTTACTTTTTTACGAAATTATCATTAATGCTCATTTTATGTGATTTTAATTGATAAACTGTTGAACTGTTTGTTTACGCGTTTAAAGTATCAAATACGGATTAAAATATAGTCTAATTTAGTGTTAGACTGTCACATTAAAATATTTATATTAAAAGTTGTCAAAAAATTAATTAGGAATTTTACATTTATTAAACGATAAAGTTTGTGACTTTGACTATATGCAGTCCTACTTTTTCGTTTTTCAGAAAAATACATGCTACTTTTTACCTTGGCTTGTATTTATGGCCATTAAAATCATAATATCAGTCGCATTAGTCGCAATTATTTGGGTAAGAATTTCTAAATAACGTTCAATCGACATTAAGATAATTTACTTGCATTAAATTGTTATAGTTTATATTATAATGCGCTAAGTTTTTATACAATAATGATATTAATTTCTTAATGTTAAATGTGTCGTCATAAACTCAGTTGGTATATTTTGTGTTAATTTTGAGTATACGTTTATATTATAATGAATGATATTCCGTATTAAATCATTTCGTTACTGTATAAAACTGAAGATAACATTGTTGTAGATGTAAATATATAAATTCTTGACTGTTTCAAATGCTATTTTAATTACCAACAGTTTGTAAAGACATTATAATTAAGACATTATAATTCATTTGTTAATTTCTGTTTTTTGTATCGTATATTAGTTGCTAATCGTTTAATTTAGACTGTTTCAAAGAATTTATATATTGCTTTGACAATTATAAGAATATAGTATTTTAAACAGTCATTTATTCAATTAATGTCTAAATTTATTGTATTTTCAGTATGAAATGATATAACATTATTGTAATATTGAATTTATCATTGTATATTACTCATTTTGTTAATAGTTAAGTTTATTTTCTTTGCGTTAATTAATAATAGTTGATTGATTATTATTAAGGAACTATTTTATTTCATTAGAAAATCATGAAAATATTGTTACTATTTTCAGTTCGCCTCGGCTTCTAGCTATGGTATCGTGTTTATTGTGAGAATAATTCTCGTTGTAATTGATGTAGGTTTTATTTTACATAGAAATAATTTCTTTAGACCTTTCATTCAAAATAACATGATAAATATCAAGTTAATTAAAGTCTCAAATAATTAAGAGTAAAGATTAAGAAAACGTTTTCTGGAGAGAGAAAGGTCTAGATTTTAGAGTGAAAACGAATAATATCTTAATGAAACTCTAATTGTCATTTTTTTTATAAACAATTATCAGAAAGTTATTTTTTAAGCTGAAATATAATGCGATTTTATTGTTATTATCGCAAAAGAATTAAAACATTTATTATTGATTTGTCGAAGATTATTGGATTTCACGCTTAATTTTCAGAATTTAAAATGATTTAAAATAAATTTCTTGAATAAAAATACGAGAGATGGTTTAATTTTAAGTAGACGGTTACTTGGCTTAGTTTTTATTTATTTACCTCATTTCTTGCGTGAATTAAGCTTTACATTCATATTCCAATGAATAATGCGAAAAACATAAAAAGTAAAATAATCATTTAATGCAACGTTTGTCCATAAACTCGTCTTTTTATGTTGATTATTTTTGTTTTAGACTTACTGCATTGCTTGTATATGGAGTTATCGCACTGAACTTAAGCTGCAGATAATGTCACAAGAGAATCCATATAGTGTTGTATATCCACCAGTATCGTTACCGGTAAATATACACAACATAATTTTGTCTCAAATAACAAATTTCTATAGTAATTTTGTATTATTATATTGCTTGACTTTTTTGCTCTTACACTATTTATAAATTTCTCTCTATACGTGAATTTCATCCAGATGTAAGTAACTTTTACAAATAACTGTTATTTAAGTAAATTTCTTTTTTAGAAATAAATATTTTAAAAATACATATAAATATTATTACTTCCTTTACATTGTAAATTATTAATCTGTGTATTTTTTTAATATTGTTCTTCTTAATTATCGAATGCCAATTAGACTACATAATTGAATTGATATTCAATTATGTAGTCTCATTGGCATTCGATAATTAAATAGAACAATACTAAAAAAATACATGTTTACATAGCGAAGCAGTGGATGAGGCAATATAATAATTCTATCAATATTTAATGAAATGAAATTTACATTCATTTGTTTTCTGCTTATAGATGGTATTAGTAGATCGTGCTGGATACGACGAAGCGCCTATCAGCCAAAATCCGATTTATAGCAAATCGCCGCCTTCTTACGATGAAGTAGTGAATTGCGATTACGAATCTAAATCCAGAATATGATGATGTTAACAACAACTCGGTGAAAAACATTAATTTCTTGCGAGAAAGAGATAGGAAAGATGCCTGAAAGATGCAATTGTTATTCGTCCAAAATCATCCATAATTTGTTGCCTTGTATCGTCGTGAAGTTGGACCTAAATTGCGTCCAAACGATTAAGGTTAAGGTTCTGTTTCCTAATCCATTTTGAGATCAGATATGAAGTTTAGTCCTTATTATAAATCTTTGATCTGAACTATAAGCCATTGTTGACAATTTTGATGTTTATTCTGATATAGTTATTTTGTAGTCTTCAGCTAAATTTATAGTTTATTTATATGTTTGTAATCTGCTAATGTGAAATATTACTTTTAACAGTCATAATATTGCCAAATTTTATTTGAAAAGTATTCATTATTAAACGCTTATATGTAATTATAAAATAAAAGTTGAGTTATTATTAATATTATTTTCAAGAGTTTCTTGATCTACACAATTTTTCGGTTTATTAACCCTATTTTACGGCCTTATTTGACAACACATTCCGTCAACCTGGGGTGTAATACATCCAAGTGTTAAACCAATCTATAAATGCATTTTGCATCAACTGTTTCAGATTTGTTTAATTAGACCTATTTTTATCAGATTATTTTAATTAGATTAATTAAATTTAATATATGAAAATATATATAAATATTACTACTAGTAATAGTTAACCGCCCCTCTCCCTCTCACGGGGGGGAGGGGTGGTTGAATAACCTCAATCTACAAGCGGTATAGTGCATCTCCCCTCCCCACACCGCTGAATCTTGAACAAACTGAAAGCAAGCGTGAGAGGGAGAGTATAACTTTTGTACCCTCCCCCTCAGCGCGAAAATCCACAAGTAATTCCCCCCCGACCCCCCCCCCCCACGATAGCACCAAGTAAAAGTTCGAGGCCAACACCGGGGGGGGTCACTGATCGGTCAAATAAATTCAGTTAGAAAATAAATATTTTTGAAATTTCATCGAACTTGAACATTAAGGGGACTAGGCCTGGGGGGAGGGCTGGCTTAAGTGTCAAGCCTAAATAAACTTGGCCTTAAACATAGCCAGATAAATTAAACAATTACAGAATAAAGTCTACTGGATAAAAAATTAAGCTTATATCCGGAGGGAGATTATACAATTTTAACGCACTTCAACGCACTTTATGTTTCATGAAAAGTGCGCGCACTTTAACGAACTTCATTTTCGCCACAAACGTGCGGAACAACTATGATAACAATAATTGATTTCAATTTTAATACTTTCTTTTTCTTTTTCACGTTTTTCTTTTTCAGGTGGGGTGGAGAGGCACGACCTCTCCGTGGTCAACGCCTTGAATTTTTTTAAAGGAAAAATTCAAGGCGGCTAACAGTGCCTCAGTTTTGTTTTTATATTTTATATTAGATATTCGCAGAAAAATGGTCATTGTATCACTTCATCGTGAGATTTCGATTATTATGAAAAACATTTATAATATCGGATCATGGTCATCAGTTTA
>JAQIXG010004620.1:0-12627 GCA_034700105.1 Oconnorella tubifera
CTATTGGCGTATAATGACTGTTAAATGACATCGCATAGCTTAAATTGTGCTAAATTTTGAGTTAAAATGATCTTATACAATTATTTTTGATATTTCAGATTTTCAAATTGCATCTTAATGCAATTAAGATGCAATTTGGGTATCCCTAAAATCCAACTGGGTCTGCGCTGCTCCCTACTCCTAATAATAAAATAGGGCCTGCTTACTGAAACTGAAAATAACCATTCCGTATTTCTTGTTCTATAAACTCTTCAAATTGAAAAATTCATTGAAGAATAAATAACTGATTTTGTTTGGATATTGTTTGCCTGGACATTTTTTTTATGTTTCAAATATTTCAAAGTTTATGTTCAAAAAACAAATATGATAAATACCATTGTTCTTAATTTATTGTTTCGCACTTTTGGAACTCTAGTTGAAAATTTTATTCGTGGACCATTGTTTTGCCCCCTCCTACAAAAATTTCTATGGGCGCCCATGCTGATCACGTCTTATACACTCTACTCATTCGGGGATAATATAATCTGTCAAAGTTTGACAGCAGAATAGAATTTCGAATAAGGCATGTCAAATAGCTTATCCGACTAGTTACGAAAGCAAAATATTAAGAAATTAATTAAAAAGGTAATCTCATCACAGAAATTAATATTAAAATCAACCTGAATTAGTCTAAAGAATTACCTCAAATTTAGAAATTAACGCATGAACAAATTTGATAAATTTTCCCCTCGCTAGAAATTTTACCGAATTTTTCAATAAAATTAAAAATAAAATTAGAAAATTTCACATTAATCGAGATGTATACTTATCGCAAATAATATAGAACGTTATAAGAAAATATTGTTACAATTCCTCGAATTGTTTTAATTTAACTGAATTGTAATTTTTGTAATAATGTACCAATGTTGAGAGAATCATTAGTTTATTACAATAAATTGCGCATATATTTTCAAAATTATATACTGCATAAATATTTCAAAAAGTTGTGGAAAAAGGATTTTTCAAGATTTTTCGATGAAGTGACAACAAAATCATAAGGTGTAAGTTCTGGAATTCAAAGCGACAAGAAGCAAAAAATAACTGACTAAGAAATTGAAACAAATCAAATTAAGCAGATTAAAAGCACTTAATCTAGTCAACGACAAAAAGAAAGCAGCTTATGTCTTCTATCACAATCTAAATGAAAATCTGAATTATTTACTTTATTAAAATTGCATTTTTTATAATTTGAATATTTCCAATTTTAAGGCGATAGCCATATCACCAATATTATTTGGACTGTAAAACAGTAATTAGACCGCCAATAGTTGCTTCCCTGATTCTTATTTGCATGTAGGTTTACAAAATTTAATGTTCATCTTTTAAATTCCCTCCCACTCAATTTATTCAACAGTTTTAAGAAAATCCAAATACAGGCCTACTGTATAGATCTGATAAAAATATTAAACTGGATCTACTTAATCTGATCAACAATGAAATTTATTTCTTTCTATTTAGTCTAATTAATTTAATTTGTAAGCCTATTTCATTATTGTTATTATAAGCAATTGTAAGTATCGAATAAAACAAATATATATACAGGACTTTCACCATATAATTAGTAGCTTATGTTTTTCAGTTAAATCAACTTGAAATGACCCGTTTCATTACTTTTACTAAAAAAAGCGCCACTGATATAAAAACTGCGGTTTCGTGTGACCATGGCTGCATAGTATATCCGGTGATTTTAAATTTAATTTAAATTTAATAAATTAAGAATACAATTATTTTATTTTATTTAAACTTAATTTATCTATCATTTAGCATTGAAGTTTACTTCTTATATACGTCTCAGAGGGATCCTTCAAAATTAAAGATAGTCTTGTTTGGAAATGTACAAAAGAATGGGCTATAGGTTTAATAGGTATAAAAAATGAATACAACATTCTATAATATAAAACTTAAAGTATTGTCATCAGTGACCCATGCAATGGGGCCTAAGGGGTCTTTCTCCTCCGGAGAGTCCCTCCCCCGCTATTTTATTGTTTTTTAACATGTCATAATTTTTAGTAAGCTGAAAAGTTTGCTGCTTTTATTTTATCTAGCCCTCTCCGACAGATTTAGGTTTAAAGAGTTAAGAAAGGGTCGTCATAATTTGGGGGTGATCTGCCGCCCTCCCAATTCCGAAATTGAGAGTTGCATGCGCTGCGTAAGCCTATAAGCATAGGCCTACGCTTATAGCGTAGTAGTCGTATAGTTCGAATCCATCGGCAGAAGCCAAAAATTGAAAGGATTTACAATATATATTTTTTTTATTATAGATCAGCATTTAGATGTATAACACTAAAGTTTTACTAAAATTTGAAACATTTTTAAATGGGCCTATAAAATCAACCGGTTCCTTAACATTTTATTTAGTGACATCGTGATGTCAGAACAAGAGAATGTTCACAAACCTGATACTAATATGAGATCAAACAACAACACCAGCAGACACTTTACAGTAAGGTCAAGAAATGTCCCTCCTCATGGTCTGAGGAAGTTGATAGTTAAACTAATCAAGTCTGTGCTTGTCAATCAGCCTTTGGACATCATCAGACATATATCAAATTTTATGGACTCTGAACTTGATAGACGAACATTAGTCTGGCTGCAGTTCGGAAACTGTAAGTTTAGTTCATTGAATTTCAAATTATTAAATGAATGATGCTATTGTTTTCTAAAGTTCTTAAGAAGTCAATACTAATAAACAATCAGTTTGAGTTTAAGTAGATACAATATAACACTGCTAATGATTGCAGTACTGAGTTGTCTTTCTAGATCCACTCAGTCAACTCAATCCAATTCAATCCAAATCCAAATAATGCAATTCTAATAAGCATATAGCTTGCAATGAAACTGTATCTCAATTTGAAAGCTACGTTAGTCGATTGATATCTCAGCTTGATAGTGTCACTCTGCTTGACATATGACCTCAGAATTCATTCAGTTGATGCTTAATATTAATAAAATAATATTAACAGCGAATTAAGTAGAAGAATTTCACTTAATCAATTATTCTCATTGCTAGATTATTATGTTGAAGATAATCAATTGCAATTATTCATAAAAACAAACGATTGTATCAATGTATCAGGATAATTACCAATTGATTATTATTTGTTTTAAGTTTTTTATTTGCTCAGATAAACATTATGAAAGGAGGCCAAATGATGAAAACTTGGTAAAGAATGTCAGGCGTCATCGCAAGCGCCATAAAAAGGCTTCATATTTACAAACATCAGCATTGCGCTCTCACGTTTCTGGTTTGTTGTCATTGTATTTAGATGATTTAGGCTAATGTAACGTTAGTTCTAATTCATTTCTAATTAAAAAAGCATTGGCATATATTTATTTCACTAAGTTGCCACTGGACTGTATCTATTGTATAGAAATGAGAATAGAAACTGGACTGTATCTATTAACCATATAGAAATGAAACATCAGTTCAAATTCTGTTTCTGCATTGATTGAAACCAAGATTAGAATAGAAATTTATATCATAATTGCTAAAAATATTTTTGTGATGTATTATTAGATTTAGTTTCAACTTGTTGAAATATGAGCTGTTTAATTATTAAAGTTATGTACTGCTTGTAAAAAGAATAAAAAATTAAATGATATATTTAATTAGCAATATGTGAACATTTTAGTTCTACATACTGCTAATAATAATTTTAATTGTTATTATTGAACTTATTGAAATGTTACATTTTCTTATTTGCCTAATGCAATTTTCTTTAACTTAATGTTTTTTTCACGTATTTTGCTATTTTGTGAATTTTCACATTTCTTATCTACCATTTGTTTGGTGAATTAAACTTTCAAATTTATATATTAATCTACATATAATCACATCTTAATGGTTAATGATATGTAATGAGCGAAACTATTCAGCAGTGAATTTCCATCCGAATTGTGATTAAAATAAATATTTTAGATAATTATTACACTGATGCAACTGATCAGAATTCAGATGTAGACATGGATCTCACTAGCTATAAATTTGAGAAGAATAAAAAATGTGATGCTAGCATGGATCTATGTCAACTGAATGCTCCAAATGGATATAAAGAAGTTAAAAATCAGGGAAAGAATTCATTAATCAGATGTGTACCTTTACCTGAGAAATTTCCTTTCAAAGATCTTATCCATACTGAAAACACAAGTGTGACTTCACCTTTATGGAATGAAGAGCTGTTGAAATCCAACTCAGCTGAGAAACTGGATAACAGACTTCATGATGAAATGAAGTTACTGTTTAATAACAAGTTTCAAAAACTGACTGATAGGCTAAATAACATACATAATGCATTGATGATGTTTTTCTTTCAAGAGCCTTCTGATAAAAGCCTGCTGCATGTGAAGCATAATAAAATTAGTGAGAATAAAAATTTGCACCACGAAGATTCATTTCTATCATCAGAATTGGCTGCGAAAAAGAACAGTAAGGTATTATACGATCAGATTAATTCAAATGTAATGACACTTACTGGTTGTATAAATAGTGATTCCAAACTATCTCTTGTAGTAATGAATCAAGTATATAGCCAAATTGAATCTCAGGTGGCCATTCTAGAAAGCATCCTTCGCATATCTAGTAAATCAAAAATATCAGCGAAAAATTCTTTTACTGAAGTAAGCGATCAGTTGAGCAACAGAAAACATACTCGGTCACACACAAATGAAGATAAAAGGAAAGGTGATGAGCGAAGTGTTGCAAGTTCTAAAAGATACGAGCAATTAGGTATTAAAGTCCAGGATTCAGATAGAGATATTATTTCAGCAAGTCGCAAGGATATGACGGATTATGCATTAGTCTTTGATGTTGATGTAAAAGACTTCAGTGAATCTTTACATGAATCCTTTCAGGACTGTTGTGATAAATTAGAAAGGTATACTTCAACTTATGAACTTTTTGTCGATGCAAATGACAAAACCTTTCTCATTGAGAAGGATGATGTTGGAAGTTTGTCCAAAAATGTTGATGATGAAGTTGAATCTGAACATAAAAGAGCATCTTATTATGATCCAGATGATCTTGTAGACAGGCAACAATTATTCAAAGAACATCCAGACTCTATTTATGAGTTTCAATTGACTACTGATGGTATAAGCCAGTACAATAACAAAGATCAATTTTATAAAGATGTTTTATCGCATGACATATTGTATAGTCTTAGATCAAATAAGCTTTATTCAGAAACATCCCATCATGTGTTGCCTGATCAAAATAATACCACTGCTAGAATGGACGATTATTGGCCCGAATTACCAAATAATCTTGACAGTTTTGTCCAATATGACAACTGGTCAGACATACCACAAGATCTTGATTATAATGATAGTGGGAATTCAAAGTTAGACGTATCTACTTATCCCAATAGTTGTCAAATAGATGAACTACAAATAGCACATAGCTCCTACAATGAAAGCATTGATAGTACTCTAATGCAATTAAAACAAGGCTTCTGCTATGCATGCAGAGATAAGTATTGGTCAAAGTTGTCTCATGATATTGATGAAGAAAGTGTTTCAAAGTGTGTATCATGGCCACAGATACCAAATAACTCAGAAAATTTTATAATTGAATCAGTATCAAGCTCTTATCATGACATGGGTAAAAGTACTGCCAGCAGTGGTGGTAATGAGAATCTCCCTTCTGAAATATTAGAGAATCTTCATTTAAATAATTCAATAATTTCATTTAAAAATTTGCCTGAATACACATGTCATTCTCAAAGCGATGCTAAGAATTATAATGCTGATATTTATTCATCGAATCTCTATCATGACGTCTTGTCTGAAACTGCTGAGGTCATTGTTGAAGGAACTACTTGGCCCTCAGAGTTGCAGCTCAGTAATTGCAACTCTCAAGGTTGCAGTAGAATGAAAAATTTGACAAATAAATTATTCTGTGATGACATTAGTTGTAGAAGAGAAATTCCTTCACACCCTGTATCTAATAAAAGTTTTCCTTTGAGTTACAGTGATGCGGTAGTTTTTACTTCAGCATCTAGTCTTGACTGCACTGTTGAAAACTGTTGTCTGGAAATGTTACCCAAAGATCAGATAACCTTTGACAATAGCTCAGTCATGGCACCCACAGAACTAGTTGATTGCTCAATGATCTATAAAGAGATCTTATTACCAAAGATTGCAATTGATAGTAATGCTATTCCTGCTACTTGCTGCAATGAGATTGAGCCATTGAATAAGAGCAACTATTGCACTGAAAGTTGCAGTATACCTTTGACTAATACAAGTTTGATAAGTACACTCCTAGGCCAAACTAAAGAAGAATCTAATGAAAATAAGTTAACTAATCCAATGTCAGATAAAAGAATTGATTGGAAAATGCTCTATAAAGAGATCTCATTACCAAAGATTGCAGTTGACAGTAAATCTATTCCTGTTACTTGCTGCAATGAGATTGATCCATTGAATAAGAGCAACTATTTCACTGAAAGTTGCAGTATACCTTTGACTAATACAAGTTTGATAAGTACACTCCTAGGCCAAACTAAACAAGAATCTAATAAAAATAAATTAACTGATCCGATGTCCAATAATCGAATTGATTGGAAAATGATCTATAAAGAGATCTCGTTACCAAAGATTGCAAATGACAGTAATGCCATTCCTGTTACTTGCTGCAATGAGATTGATCCATTGAATAAGAACAACTATTGCACTGAAAGTTGCAGTATACCTTTGACTAATATAAGTTCAATTAGTACACTCCTAGTCCATAATGAACAAGAATCTAATGAAAATAAATTAATTGATCCAATGTTGAGTGAACTTTGCTATCTACATCCTAGTCATTCTAGATGTATCATTGATTGTCTAGATCCGGAAGCTTTCACGCAGTACAATGAAGATATAGCACACAGCGTGTCACCACAAGCTGTAAACAGTGAGATTATGAATCAATCAGTACATAGTTCATCAAGTTATACTATATCACCCAGTCTTGCCAGAACATATACATATTCATCTGATGCTAACTGCCTAACACACATAGATGTACCCTTCAGTGAAACATTTAGTATCTCATCTCTGGATCATCAATTATCCCAATATGATCTTGCCCAAGTCAGTAATGCAGTGAGTAAGACATTACATATCAACACTCCAAACTCTTCTATATCGCAATATAATCACGCAGACATTATAACTAAAGAAGAATTTATGGATTTGATAATTAAGCCAGTGCTGTTGAATAGTATGCCAGGAAACAGCCCACAAAAAGCAGCGTCTGATACGGAAAGTTCAGAGAATAATATATTGAGGTATCAAGGAAGTGACTGTAAGCCGGCAATTTGTCTTCAAGATATACAGCAATCTAATAAGAGCGAAAGTCACCAATCACTGGCTTGCAGTAAAAGTTATACGGTACAATCAGAAAATTTAGCAAGTAAGATAGAAGAGGAAGATAAAGTTGACAGGTATGTGAATGATTCTCTGTATGAGAACTTTGATGATGCAGGTGATCAAGCACATAATCTGATGCCATTTCTTGTCCAACGTTTCAAGGATTGTTATTTTGATGCAAAAAGCTCTTCAGCATTACGTTCTTTATTTACAGAGGAACTACAAGATCTAAATGAAAACATGACACTAGAGCAAGATACAGCGCAGCTGCAAATGTTAATGGGTAATAAAGTTTTTGGAATAATGCAAGGTCAGCTCGATGCAGAATTATTAGAAAGTAATTACGGAGAAAATGAAGATAATGTTTCAGTTACACAGACAAAGAATATCCTTGAGGAAACTTTTAGTAAACCAAGTAACACCGAACACGAGACATGTGATAATGATCATTCAAAAATAAATCACAAAATTGATAATTGTAGTAATGATAAGCCTGTTGATTTGAACGCAGGTAATGATCAGTTATCAAGACTGATCAAGGATAAAACTATAAGTGAAAAGGCTGCTGTATCTTTGTCTACTTGTTACTTAGATAATGCAGAAAGTCTTACAGATATACAGCAAGCCAATAACAATGAAAAAAATAATATGTTCCTTTTGAGAAACACAGAAGAACTGAGACACTCGGATGAGATTAATTCATTCATTGTTCAAGAAAAATATCCATCACATTGTGATGTTATTCCAATTGATGACTCTCATTGTAATTTTATTCAAATATCTCAATCCAATTCCTATTGTGCTCAAATTGATGAATCTAATTCTATCAAAATTGATGATGCACATAGTACTCTCATCAAAATGAATAAATGTCATTTTTATATCCCAGTTAACGAATCTCATCTTTATATCCAAAGTGACAGATTGACATATGCGTGCAGTGATTCAAATGAAAGCGAAGCATCAGTTTTATCTAATGATTGTTGCGATGTCAGCTCTTCCGAGAATGTATTTCAAAATACAGAACTCTTTAATCAAGAATATAAACGTCTGAATATGACTTTTTCAGTAAGTAATAGTGTTTCATCTTGTAGTGCGAAAAGTGACAATAAGACTCAGAATACTTCAGACTCTAGTCGATATTTGATAGGATCAATGTCAGGCAAATCTGTACAGATGAATGAGTGTCTCCAAAAAGCTGTGGTATCTTCAGATATAACACAGTTCAATGATTATGTGCCATTACCCAATACCTCTTCTGATCAAGATATGATTAGTAACATTCTGGATGTTTCTAATAATACTAAAATCTTGTCAAATGAAGAATTTTTATGCATCACACATGATACTACATTGAAGCCATCAGACAATGATGATTCCTTATTCTCTTTGTGTATTTCAAAAAGTCAATCAAACTCTATACAAGACAGTAAGACAAAATGTAACCGATCATTCATTCCTCGACTCAGCAAGCAATCTTGCTTTCATTCAAATATTAAAGTAGCAGCTGCAAGATCACATGGTTCTCAGAATGACTGTTCAAGTAACGCTATTCAAGTGTGCTCAACAAAATTAAACAGTGCAAAAGCAACAATGAAATTTTCAAGCATTTCCACTAGTGATGGTGCAATAGACTATAGTACTCAGCGTAATACTGACAAGTTTCATCTCTCATCGTATCCCTTTTTCAGTGAATCTAAACTTCACAACTCTAAGTGGTCTCAAGAAGCTACATTGGCACAGAGTGCGACTAATGTTAGAAAAACTGGTCTAAGAGCACCGGATAAGTTTAGTTCAGCAACGAGTATTTCATGCAATGTACGCAGGAATTCAAAACACTCCATGGATAGAACTGATCAAATACAATTGTCATGTTCATCATCACATGCAGAACAGCCATCTAATATGGCTTCATATAGTGATACAGTCTTAAGTGGCCCACAGTTGACTGAACAAATTGTATCTCAAAAATTGATTCCTGATAAAAAGGAATTGAACATCTGGGCAAACTATTCTGATCTCAAGGATACTCATATGAAGCAGGATCTTGGTAAGGACTTGAAAGCTAGTAGTTACGATATTGAACAACAGTGTAATGTTACACTCACAAGCTCAGTAAACAAACAATATTTCAACAATGATTCTGATTCAGATGATCCTAATAAAACTTCAACGGCTGATTCTGCAGCTACACTCAACATCTTATCATCTTTTGAAAGTAACAAAATCAAAGAAATATGCTTCACTTATTCCAAAAATGTTAGAGATTATAAAAATGATATGATAGAAGTGGCAGATGCTAGATGTGATGCAGAACTCTTTCGTAGCCAGTCAGTGGAAACAACACAAGAAATCAATGAAGATTCTAAAAGTTTAGATATTACTGCTGAGAAGCAATTGAACGAGCTTACAGGTAAAGAATTACTGATTGAGAACTATCCAGTAACAAACTGCAACGCTGACCAAGAAATGAATAGAGCTCAGTCATCAATTGATGAAATTATATTTGATGATGAATATTACTAAGGACCTATATATTATAATAGATATTCAGACATCAATGCATAAATATTTGAATCTGTTTAATATATTAAATGTATTGTTTTGATTTTTGATATTATATATATTTATAATTGATTTCGTTTTCGATCCCATATACAGTAACAGTTACGGATTAAGCCAAATCAAATTTTTTGATTTTCTATATTAAGAAACTCTTCAAAGAAGAAACTTTCCACAGTTTTTATAATTTTTGTAAAAATTAGATTACTTTACTAGCTGTTCTACAAATAAATTTTAATCTATTTATCAAATATAACGATATTATTTAACAACTATTTTGTATCTCTAAACATTTCAAGAAAGTGGATAAATTTCTTGTAATTGACTATAAAATAAACTTCAATAATAACAAATGAGATGTTAATTTTAAAAAATATTCTTCAGAGACTAATCTAATATAATTTAGCAGCGCATGTATCAATTTTTTTTGTAAAATTCTCAAAGTTTTTAATAATAAAATTGTGAAAAAATTCAGTCTTCAATGTTTGTAAATGTATGGCTATCGACATAAGTTACGTGAAAGATTTAATCTTCTATTGGTCAAATAAACTACAGCCAAATGCTGAGATGGCTGCACTTCAAATTAATGTGCTGCATGAATTGCCAGTTGTGAAGTAAACTAGAATTAAATGAGATTTAAACTAGCAATTTGTATCTTACTAAAGAAACTTAAATTAGATTTAATCAATTGATTAAATCTACATTACAGTAGTAATAGATAATAATCAGCAGTGAGACATTCAAATGAATAGTACTACATAGAAATATAATGACAAAAGAATGTCTATAATTTAAAATAAATATACAATATAATTTTCAAACAGTTGCAGAAAGTTTCTTGTAAAATGAAACAAAACTTCTTATTACATTTATTATGTATACTAATCAGTTTCTATAAAAGGCTACCAGAAGTTTATGAAATGTTCTCATTTCACAGTATCTAATTTTATTTATAATTGATTTCGTTTTTGATCCCATATACATAATTTTTATTTTGTAAATTTTTACAATGTAAAACTAATTTTAAACAAATAATTGACCTATACAATAATTTATTAGTAGTTACACATTAATTTATGCCTATATATTTACTAATATACGGTACAGTAAAGTGATCATGAAATTAAGCAACTACCTTGTAAATAAGACTGAAAATTAAAAAGTTAATATCAGAATGTCTCAAATCTTAAAAATATTTGATAAAATTACAATTTGATCATTTAAATTATGGAGAGTCCTATAATATTGCATACTGTTCTTCTAATTTTAAAATTGAAGAACATAGTATACTTAGCTGCCTTGTCAACTATACTAAAACTATTCAAGATAGTCATTCCGCTTATATAACATGATGGCCCAGCATTTACAATACAAAATCTACACTATACATAGTTACATTAAAATAACGAGAAGGAAATAACGGAGGTAATTAAAAGAATTTCACTCCTTCACTGCCATTGAAAGACATCACTTCAGCTTTTTTCTGGCTTTCTAGAGTCTTGAGAGAGCGTATTAGCAGCCAGTTTTCTAAGCCATGGAATTCTGTGCAATATAAATATAATATTAGTCTACAATTATTATAGAAAAACCATACAAAAACATATCATGTACTCCATAATATCAGGGAGTATGCAAGTCTTAAGATATCATTTGATTCTTAAGAATAGAATGGCATAGCAATTTCTCTTTACACTTATCGTATTCTAGGCAGTTTCTCTATAAAAAAAAGAATTAAATACTGGTTATTTAAAAAAATTATACTGGACCACTAATATACTCCGGTGCTAATGGGAGACACTGCTTAGTTTTTTTGCCAACATATAACAAACGGGTTACACTAGTGTAATTGAATGTAAAATTTAATTCGATGTACATATTATAAGCCTACCTTCATTTGTTGTATCCTCACCACTTGCTATCTCAAAGAGAGTGCAAACAGAATTCTTATGACCTCGATCCATTGCCTGTATTATCATTAATCAGTCAATTTAAAATTAACTACATTTACTATTAAAGTACAAGACTCAATCATAGAAATGTTTACATAATATCATAATACTATTTTATTATAATTTAGATCATATACTATTACCGTAGTCATAACATTCAGTTTATTACATTTAAACTTAAATACTACATTAATAATAAATAACGATTATATAGTTGGCAAAGAGTTTCTTCTGATCAATGTCTGAACAAATATTCTTAAGAACGATCCAATACATCCTTACCCATTTATAAATGATTTTCCCCCATTCTTCAGGTGTTCTCCACATAACTAAACATTGGCGTTTAGATTTATCTGTCCACTCGATATGTCCTAATTATGTTTAAAAACAATCCAAAACTTTAAATTCGCATAATCAAGTAAAGTTTATGCTATTAACTTTAAATATACAATAAATTCAGATCATTCTTGTCTGAGAATATCAGTTGGTGTTTGCTCTAATCCTGAAGGGACTAAACTGTTTAATAGTATCCTTGAATTGACCTACTGTGGGTCGAAATTGACTAGCAAACTCTATTATATATTCCCTGAGCTTGTAAAACTAGCATTAATGGCAGCCCTGTAACATTTAAGCTATGTAATGACCAGTGTTGTTTTAGTCGGGGTTCTAGTTTTAGTCATAGTTATAGTCTAGTCGACTAAAAGTGCTGAGTTTTAGTCGT
>JAQIXG010004621.1:0-12627 GCA_034700105.1 Oconnorella tubifera
GTTGTGACAGCTTTTGTGGTAGCCTTTGCAGTTGTGGCGGCCACAGTGGTAACCTTTGGAGTTGTAACAGGTTTTGTTGTAACAATTGGTGTTGTGACAGCTTTTGTGGTAGCCTTTGCAGTTGTGGCGGCCACAGTGGTAACCTTTGGAGTTGTAACAGGTTTTGTGGTAACAATTGGAGTGGTAACAGGTTTTGTGGTAACCTTTGGAGTTGTAGTAACAGCTTTAGTGGTAGCCAATGGGGTTGTAACAATTTTTGCGGTTGTAACAGGTTTAGTTGTAACCATTGGAGTTGTGGCTGCTATAGTGGTAACCTTTGGAGTGGTAACCATTGGAGTTGTGGCTGCCACGGTTGTAGCCATTGGAGTGGTAGCCATTGGAGTGGTAGCTGGCATAGTTGTTGCTGGCATAGTTGTTACTGGCATAGTTGTTGCTGGCATAGTTGTAACCATTGGAGTGGTAACCATGGGAGTTGCGGGAGCCATTGTGGTTACCATTGCAGCAGTAGTTTGCATAACAGGTGGTGTAGTCACTGTATTAAAAAGATCATCAATAGATAATTAGAATGATCAATGCATGATCAATAGACTATTGATCATGCATAAAGAAAGAATTCATTCATTGTGACTTACATAGTAGTCTTCAAAATTTATTATAAATAAATAAATATTATAACATCGTGATATAAGTTTAATTACTACGATATAAACATTTTTAATGCAATATCAATGAAGCATATATATTGTTTTACTTTTCAACAGCTGTTTTAATAATTAAACATTTATCAATTAAACCATTGACAATTTGATCATAAATTTTATTGTTAGATTAAAAAGGAGGCTAACATACCCATTGGAGGTCCGGGACTTGCTCCAGGGCTTGATGCTCCTGGACTTGATGGTCCCGAACTGGAAGGACTGGTTGGTCCCATCGGAGCTGCTCAATAAGTAAAAAAAACATACATTTGTATAAATAAAACTCTAGGTATGAAAAACTTGTGGACATTACTCGACTACTAACCTGGCACTATCAATATCAATATCAAGAAGACGATTGAAAAATTTAAGTAATATAAATTTCCATGTTTTTAAATAAGAAACAAAAACAATGTGAATGGTATACAGAATAAATCGAAAAATTTACACAAAAATCTTATCAGAAAATATATATTACAGATACATCAACCCCTACTACCCCCCCATTAGTAAATCTGCATTTTTTCAAACCTGTTGTGGATTGACTGGCATTTGAATCTGAAAAAAACAACATTAAGTAACCGTAAATAACATTAAGTAAGAAGCAGAAAATAATGTTACGTAAAGGTATGTAACATTAACAAAATAACATTAAGTTAAGTAGAATTTAAATTAAGTATTTTCAATCACTAATATTTGAGAAATTAAACGTGGGATGTACGCAATTGTTAAATGATACAGGAATATTTATTGTCGAAATGTTGAAGACATTGCCCATCTCGCTAGGGTACACTTGAGTGCCATGCGCCTGTGTATTCCTTTTTCACATCTTGCACTGTATTGTGAAATTGCATTTTATTATTTTGTGTGAAATAAATAAATAAATATAATACAGTAAATAAACAGCATTAAGTATTACAAGTCTATTTTATAAAGTCACACCTTCAATGTTACACTTTGAATTTAAATAATATTTACAAAAACTGAAAGTACAATACTAGTATAATTAGATCCACTTACTTAAATCTTTCAATTCAAACAACAATACTAATGTGGTGATGAATCCGATCAACAATAAGCAGATTATAATAAATAGAACAAAGTAGCATATATCGTGTCTAAACGGAGCCGCCTGGCTGTAAAATAAAATCACAAAAACATCAATCTTGAACTTTTCTCCAAACAATCATAACAATAACATTCTGAAATTAAATATGAAATTTAATTTGAAAGTTTCAAATAAAAATAAAGAGAAATTATCGAAGAGGGGGAGTGGAAAAAAATAGAATTACCCCGGTTTCCGTCTGATTATTGGCCTCTGTAGGATTTGATAGCGAGGGTAGGGGGGTGGGGGAGGTGTAGGGGGTGGGGGAGGGGGTGCTGGTAAATATGGTTGTGGAGAGAATGTGGGATAATTGCTGAATGGATCGAAGGCTCGCTTGACTGCCTGGAAATGAAAAAAAATACCACAGTATGCAGTTAATTAAAACATGACAGTTTACATTTAAAAATAAGACTGCATTCAAGGATCTGTAACGTTGAAAGACTGCGGTATCGATAATCATTATTACTGTTATATTTTACTGTTATTTTCCTATTGTTTCCTTTCTTCAGAAGAATTGACATACTGAACAGTGATGGAAATAGATTATAGAAGAGATTTTGTCTTAAAGAAATCGAAATGTATAAAGAATTTGAAAGAAAATTTAAGAAATGTTCAAAAGATGAATATTCTAAATTTTGGCTATATTTTGATATTCAATTTTAGAATTGAGTCTAAATTTCATTCAGTTCGCTTTTATTAAAACTGTTTCGTCAAACAGAATGCTGAAGCAAAGGATTTATATTTCACGCTTTGCTAGTTGATATGAAAGCGTTAAACTCATCTTTGATAATAAAAAGTACATACATGCATCGCAAAACAGACAGTATAGCAGCCCACAATTATATTAAAAATCATTATAACACATTTGATGCATTGTATCCTTACATTGGCTAAAAATCACGAGAAATGCTGTTGATTAATGATAACAGAGAAATACAGAAATTATTATACATTTATTATAAGAAATATTTTAATAAAGCTAAAATAACATTTTATCAATGACCCATATAATGATACGTACAAGTTTCGATCATTGCAAGATTTTTTAACGATAAATGGCTACTTGAAAGTATATTAGGAGAAATTAACGACAAAATTTAATATGTGAAAATATAAAAATTTGTTCAACTAAGAATTTTGGGATACTTTAAAATATTAAAATTATTGTTTGTCCTACTTTGTAGTTAATATAAGTTAACAAGTTGTGGTTAAATTAAGATTTCATTACGATTTATTTTGCGCAAATAAATTCAAGTGCTCTATTTTTGGAAAGGCTTATTAGTTATGGTATTCTTTATTTGATCATGTTGACTTCTGATGCCAATCTGTTGAAAAAGATTTAAACTACAGTATATTGACCTTAAATTATGATCTAAGGCCACAATACTTTGATTAATCGTAGATCCATGGTGTTAATTCTATTTATTTTGATGATGATGGGTGGGGAGGGTTGATCCTAAATCCCTCTATCCCCTCCCAAAAGGGGTATTCTCCAATGTTCCGCTACAATCAACAGCTTTATATCCAGACAAGAGCTAGGCTAAATTTTGATTGATGTTTACTATTTGGATCATTTCAGGTCACATTTACCATGCCTTCTATCACAATGCAGTAATAGTTAGGTCTATTTTATGCGTACCCATCTACCATATCGAATCTGTCCGTATACGCTCTTTACTCTGTATATAATTTAAAAAAACTGGTTATAGAAGTAGCTGAATTGATTCAGCCCAGATCGCTTATCTTTCATTACAAAATATGGTTCCTTTTATATAGTTTTCTGATGAGTGAATTGGCTTTGCGACTACAATGAGAGGCTGAACTTATTGAAAAGACATATTAAAAAGACATAAACATGACATATCGTGGCATGCATTTTAAAATATTATGTAGACCTTGTACGCAGGGGCGTGTTAACAACTGATGGTGAAAAGTTTTGTTTTAATTATAGAAGATAAGCTATGATCGCTTAACAACAGAATCGAAATACATCATTGTTTACAATAAAGAGAGTAGAAGTAGCAAAATACGATATCGACTCAATAGAATTACATCTTTACATTTTCCTTTATGCGATATAGCGTTAAATTAAATAGATTAATTTTTAAAAAATTCATTAATTGATTTTGTCACGGAGATATTGAGATAACTGTAACTAACTTTATTAACGATGGCATTGATTGTAATTACAATTGTAATTACAATCAATGCGATTCGATGTTAATTTAAATGTTAATTATTGTGTTAATTATATATGACAGCTCTATCCTATTAACTGTATTATATGGCACCGTTACTTATTTATGTATCCACAAAAATATCACTTGCCCTTTAGTAACAATTATATGCAGTCAGATAGCTTGCAGAAATTATCCGAGCATCGTACTAAATCGTGTAATAATTATGTTTAAAACGCTCTAGGCCTATTCTCTTGCCAATGTAAGTAATCTGTTATTATTTATATTATACAAAATATATAGGTTACTATTTGTAAAAACAAGAATATGTGATCAATTAAATTTTAATTAACTTCAAAGATCATTTTCATTAATGAAAATTAAAACCTAATAGAACAATTACCTCTGACTGAAGATTATAAAAAGCCATTTTAGTTAAGAATTAAGTTAGCTTTTAACTTAATTTAATTTTCAGTATTCCATAATGAGTTACTCCATTCTATCATTTAGAGGTTACTTTACGTTATCTTTCGCCTTCTATCATATAAAAAAACCAGCGAAACCAAGTCACTTCGAGCGAATCGAACTATGCTTTCACACCCTTAATTTTCGTAGCTATTTACGCTGTAATAATTATTATCATTATAATTGACCAGATGGCTACCGAACCGTAAAGTTAACTTGTGATAGAATATATGCAACTTAGCTGATGATTATTTGATGTTACCCTATTTGGCAGTTAATTTTATAAAGGCAGCAAGGATTTTTGTATCTGTACGACAAACTAATCTCAATGTTTTTTTTGATTATCCTTTTATCTGTCAGTCTGTGTTTTCTCTCTTTTCTGTTTGTCTGTCTGTTTTTCTAAAAATTATTGTAAAACTGTTTAGATGCTTATTGTTACTGCTAAAAATAACAGCTTTTCTGTTTTATGTGAAAAATCTAAAGACTTTTTAGCTTTGATTAAACGTTATTATTTGTATAACATAAATTGCATCAAGTTTCAAATATAATTAAACACACCTTACTAAAACTAAGATCCGTTTATTAATTTTCACAATTACCATTAACACATAATACAATCATATTACTATTTTAACTATATTTACTATTAGCAATTCTGTATTAACTCATTTATTTTTCTCGACTATAAAATCCTAGCCAGTACATACGATTATAAAATTTAAATTTTATTAATTGGTTGGTCGAACGTCTGAGCTGATGACGTCTGTGCATAGTTTCTCTGTCGTAGCTGCTGAGCCTTTAGCCTCTATCTCGTCTACACTGCTATCAAACTGTTCGTACTTATTCGAATTGTACATAATACGTCTTACTGGCTTAGTTTCTGACATCATAAGAGACTGAAAATATACATGTATATTCGTTTAATTAAAAAAATAGATAAGTATGGAAAATAATGTTTACAAAAGCTGGAATATAAAGTTATTCACAGTACAGAGTTATAAAGATTTTGTGAATTTGTTATTCTCAGGAACATCTTTTTTTATAAAGCTAATTTTTATAAATAATATACATTTTATAGTATTGATATTTAGTTCAGTCCGAGTACAAATGATTGACTTGAATAATCAGCATTGCGATTTATGGCAAAGTGGCCTTCATAGATGTTAAATTAATATAATGATGTTTTTCATATCAAGGATTCAACAACTTACTAAACAATTCAACAACTACTTTAAAACGCTAAACATAAACTATATTTTTTGTAATATTCATTTAATATATAAATATTAGTAATGCATAGACGAAATATTTTTTAATTTATTTATTAAACTTGAAAGCATCATTATGAGCATTTGTAAAAATGTACCTACAAATAAAGAATTAAGCTATTATTTATTACAATATTATTGACATTTTGTTATTAACTTGTAAATACATCGAAATAGATGTTTCTGTTTTTAGTTTAGTTAGTTTTTATCAAAGATTTTCAGTAATTGTAACCTGTTGTTCATCTTTGGCAGGAGGATTACGAAGGAAGAACATCAGAGGAGCGTACAGAAAGTTTATAATCGCCATTCCCCACATCATCCTAATTACACAGTAATTAGATCCGTTTCAATAATGATTCAATTAATTTCATGCATTATACTTGATGAATAAGTTCATGTAAACAATTTGTACACATTATGCAAATTATAAAAAATATGCAAGGTATTTATGACATAATTGAAAGTTGCTCAAAATGTAATATTATTATTAAATGTAGATGTATTTACAGTATTTTAGAGATTATATTTGAAATATCAAAATAATTTAAGAATTAAAATACCCGTGAAATCCAACTGCCATTATTATCCCACCACTGAGAGCTGGCCCTGAGAAAAGAAAAAAGTCTAATTTAAATATTTATCTAAATTTATAAATGCATTAAAATCGAATAATGCACAAAATAAAACTATTATTCCAACCTGTAATTGCAAAAATTCATCATTTTATCACGAATTAGTTGAGCAGACTGTAGCAGCTAATAGTATAACATCATATTAAATACAGCGCATTAGTATAAAAATCAATCCCATAATAAGAGATCAAAACAATCAAAACTTTACAACTTTTATATCATATAATTGAGTTATCAGTTACTAATTTTTGTGCACTTAATACAAAATATTGAATATAAGGATAAACTGTGTATAATATAATACCTATAGCGAATCCGACGCAAAAAGCAACGTCTGCAATAGCGTAGACGCTTCCATAAATAGCAACGTGGCGACGATCAACTAGATACCCCATTATAGGCATCATTGCTGAATCAACCATTCCTATTAAATATGACACAGTTACTGAATTCGTTTTGCTTAGGTATCATTTCGGACGAATCGTCCTTTGACGAAACGTCCGCATACCGTTTTAAAAGCCGTTTTAAACGTATAAAGTAACTTATAATGAAAGTGCATTTTAAATTATACAATACTTGGCATCGCTTCGCTTTATTGTTATTACATTTTGTTTCGATGGTATATATTTAAAGGATTTTGTGTTAAGCAAAGTTTGAAGAAAGTATACAATGTTTTTACCAATAGCAAATCCCCAGCCAGCATTTGGAGCAAGTAGATCTGAAAAAGTTGTTGCAAATGGAATCTAAAAGTAAAATGAGCTAAATAGTTTTGTATTTCATGAAGTTATAGTTATTGATGCTGTTGTTATTTTAAATTATGAAACTTATCTTGTTGATACAATATTTTTTGAGCAATAAAATTATTACTATCAGGGTTATTATTTTTTTTGATTTTTCGTTTAATACTCAAGCAAAGTCTCAGAAAAATAATCTTATTATCACAATCATATTAAATCATAAGAAACTATCACATTAAATACAGAAAAGCAAAAAGGTTAAATGTAAAAATACAAACGGCCACTAGACAAGCTCCTACAATACACATTCCCACCAAAGCACTAAGCCATCTGCAAAAAATAAATCGCATGTTGTTCAGTAAAAATCAGATATAGTTATTGCATGCCTTATTGGCATTATTGCATTAACAACATAATGCTCAACAATGTTAAGCATTATGTTGTTGCAATAATGCAACAATTAGCATTATTGCATTATTTCTAATGTTACTGCAATGCAATACTTGAAGTAATAACCTTATTTCTACTTTTATCAACAAATGACAGTAATTTAGTATATAACTAAAAATTTCAAATGTATTATAGTAAAATAATGCAAAATTAACTAACAATACCTTCCCATTTTAAATGCCAAAGGACCGAATATATTTGTTCCAATAAGATAAGCTATACTTGCCGGAAGAAATACAGCTCCTGGTAATCAAACATATATGAAAGAATTATTCAAACCCTGTTATAAAAACTCCATTTAAAAATATTTGCAGAGAAACTGTTGATATAATTAATTTACAATTAACATCTTAAATTGTATGTACGCTATATATATAGTTGTAATAATATATAAAAAGGAATGATTTAATATAATTACCCTGTTGCCAATCGGGGGCATGCATTGTGTCTAGCATCCATAGTGGCAGAGTGGGTTCTAGCATGCCAACTCCCATATTGGCAAATGTTATTGAACCTGTAGAAATTGAATTACTAATAATTATTATGTTATTTGCGCTTTGTTACATTTTGATGAAGTAAAAACACAATATTTTTAGAATATTAAGATAATTAACTTCTGTACGGAAAACACCTGCGGCAAGAAGAATGTAGGGATCTTTAAGGAGTTCCCTAAGTGACGTCCCTTCCTTGTCTTCAGGATGCACCCCGATCTTTAATACAAACAGCTGAAGCACTGCACAGATAAGAAATCATTTCTTTAGTTCATTCAATTCATCTGCAATATACTATTTACTTACAATAACTAACAAATTAGTAAAATGTATGTTATACTAAGCATAGTTTGAAATATAATTTTTACAAAGTTAAGACTCTAATAATGCCAATATCTTAATACCAGGCAGTGTAAACATCTAATAATGCAATCTTCATATGGTATCTGGTTATAAAGATTACCAGTAATAAATCAGTTTTTGTCTGTCACTAAAACTTATACAAACTGTTTTTAAAATATTTAGCTAATTAATTAACTTCTGTACTTAATACACCAGCGGTTACTTCTTCTATTACTTTAAAATCAAATAATTATACTGTATTTATACATACTGAAAAAAGTACATATTAAAGACTAAAATGATTTTTTTCAGTTCAATTATTAGTAATATAAAAAATACTTCGTAACTTACATCCATCTAACAAAGCTAGACCGGCAAGCATGAGAAACGGAGCTTCTTTACCAACAAACTGATACATAACACCACCAAACGGTGGACCGACTACAAATTTTATGCAATTTTTTTTCCAAAGTATTTTATAAAGTTTTTTAACATTATAAATACTTTAATGCAAAAACATAAAATGATCATAAATAAATATCATATATAAATCCTAAATAAAATTATAATGTTATACACATGTTATAAACAATAGCAAAATTGTGAATTAACTGCATTGAATTACATAGAAACACGATTGAAAATTGCTGAAAATTAGCCAATTTTGGGAAAATTTAAAATTTACTCAAGAGTCACCTAGGACCCCAAGAGCCAAGCCACCAAGAGCAATGCCCATTGCATTGCCTCTCTCTTCATCATCAGTGTATCGATCAGCCAGCATTCCCATTCCTAAATGATCAAATGATAAAATTCACTGAGTATTTTATATTCATTTAGACAACATTAAGTAGCTTATTTCACAATGCAAACGATCAATAAAAATGATTGCAGATATATTGAAACAAAATAAATTTCAGAGATTGTTTCTCTTTTAAACATTTTTGTCTAGTTTCATTTTGATAAAAGTCCAATTATATCAAGTGAAACACAGATAATAAATTATAAAGACCCAGCTTTTAAACAAAAAATTAAGCCAGTATCCTAATAAGCTTTATTCCTATTCGATCAAATCTAACAGATATAGCAAAAATCCCTGTCTTGTTAAGTATGTGTATCGATCTTCAAATGCTCCAAATACAGAAATTTTCTATTTCATTACCTTTCTCTGATATATTTTATTGGATCATGCTTAAAACTGAAATAAAAATGTTGGGATCTTGCCTGAGACGCTAGAGCACGCTGAGCCTATTCCCTGAACAGCTCGAGCTATAAATAGAATCGTGTAATTTTCAGCAAAAGCGAAAACTGCAATAAAAACAAGGATCAGCCATTAGTGACACTTAATAATGGCGCGTAGAGAATTTATACTTGGAATTGACAAATTAAAGATTTTTAATTGTAAAAATAATAGAAACACTAATTTAAAAAGAAATTCAACTTTTGTAAACCTAGTTCGTAAATTTTGTAATTAGTATTACATTGACAATCTACGTTATATATTAGTGCAAATGTATGTTTGAAATATGTGTTTTTAATTTATATATTCACTAGGTTTATACTAAATCGATTAATTTAAATAATAATGATTGAAATTTATATTAGCACATGATTTAATACTGTAAATTTTAGACTGTGTTTCATAGTTCAAAAAAGTAGTAACAATGGAAAGGAGATGACTATTGCAAAAGCAAATATAAAAAACGTTTTTTATTTCTTGTATATGAGCATAGAAGTTGAACAATTTAATGTTTACGTATTGTTAAATACAGATTATTTTAAACAAAATGCATCATTTTAATGTATACAATTTATTTAAGGGGATGCAATTAGTCTCTTCAACTCCTCATTAAACGCTCCTTCAGTCAGATTCATGATTTTTAAATCAATAAAAGCGATGTAGAAAAATTCAATAGTTTGATGTCTTTAGATGATTAAGTAACACAATAAAAAGCTGTCAAATTTCAGTCGATGAAGCATTATAATATGCTTTTACTATTTATCTAAATGCATCGTTATGGAATAAATAAATTCAAACAATAATGATTGTTTTTTAATGATAAAATCACAGCTTTCTTATGAATTCTAGGCCATATATAATTAAGAAAAACTTCAATTCTTATTGAGAAATAAGTGAAGAACTGATATAATAAAACTTGAACTGAGTAACTGAGTTACATACTGATAGTTGAAACGAACATGATGACGAAACCTGTGAACATTGGTATACTGTAACCAATCCTGTTAAAAAACGATACAAAAATCTATTTAAGCTAGTTAAGACCCATGTCGACCAAGACATCGCCAAAATAAATGATTTTTCAAAAAATGTTGTTTATCAGTAATTAAATTTTAGTAAAATACTTAATTTAATTTACAAAGTTAATTTATAAAATACTTCATTTATAATTTATAAACTATTATTTTTTTAATGTTGACAGCACAGCTTCATTTAATAAAAAATTAAAATTTTATTTATCAATGATATACATATCAGCGATAACAAGAAATAATCATTATGCTATGTTTTACAAAAAATCTCTGCAACGAAACTTAACTTTCTTTTACATTATATTCGAAAACAGCTGAAATAATACACTAAAACCTGTTAGTAATAGGTCCTACAAACGGATTAGCGATCAACTGCATGATAGCCTTGGATGCGAACATTAATCCAACAGCAACGTTCTCTTTCATAATATTTCTGTGCCTTTCATCTTGATTATTAGTAACATTATTCATCAAATCCATATCAAAGCAGGGTAGATCGGTCGTCGTCGACGTTCGATGTGATGATTTTCCCCGGCGCGAGGTCGCAGGTGCCGGGGATGTATCAGACGGACAGAGTCGATAACCCTCTGGGGGTATCTGCTTAGTTATGTTGAGACCAAATTCGGGGTGATCAAGTTTGTACAGGAAATTTGGTATTATTGGCACTATAAGATAAATATCAGTGAACATAATTAAACATTTATTCGAGTCTCTACAAGCATAAATTTTGCTTATTTTTGGTAATGAAGAGTGTCAATGCTATAAAGTTACGGTATTGTCTATACATTTTATTATCTAACTCATGAACTTGTAATAATAACATAATATAGTCTATCAGTTTATCTTTCAACTATAGTTAGAGTATAAATTTCTATTATAACTGCATTGTTATCGCAGATTCAACTTGGTAACAGAATCATTCACAGATATTTCTCTCTTATTTTAAAACTTAATTAGTTTATTGTTAATAACATCTTTGCGAATATACTTTCGATAATTCAAAATACGTTAAGTTTAGTAATTTTGTATAATATGTTATAATTACTTTTATTACATACCTACAGTCGTTAGAAGCATATTATCGATGAACAACGCAACGAAAACTATCACGAGGACAATACTTCGTGATTCTCTACGATTACGAATGATTTCTTTCACTTTTTTACAAGTCATCTCCAAACAAGCCAACCCCATTTTCTTTTGTCAATCTTTCTTCTAATTACTTATTAGAAGAAAGAATTAATTATTTCATTAATTATAATCTTTTTTTGTTAAATCCGCAACTAGAACTAACAGATGAGACGGTTTCTTGGTGTGGGAACTTATGAAACAATTATAATTACTGTCGTTTATAATAACATAACGTTTATAATAATATAACGTTTATAATAATATAACGTTTATAATAATATAACGTTTATATAATATAATATAATATAAACGTTATATATATAATATAACGTTTATCATAATATAACGTTTCATTCAATATTAGTAATATGCAGTGTATAGACTAATCCAAATAGTTTTTTAAGAATGGTTTCACGAAGGCTCAGCAACTGATCGCTCCCTATCCGGTTTTAGTTTAAAATATCAGTGAAGTCAGATGCAGGTATATATGATAAGTGTAGTACCGATAACTCAGAAACAGCAGCTAACAGCTGAGATCAAATCACTTGCAGCGATTTTATTTAAATTTTACAAATCTGTATTGTTGTCTTTACTTGTAATATAAGAAAACTTTAAACTATGTTCTAGAACATATGTAATTTATTCAATAAACTTTAGAAACGTTGAGAAATAATTTTTAAGTGTTCACGCTTTTGCAAAAGCATTTTAAACTACTATAATAAATTAAAATATTGATAGCAGTAATGTAATGAGGGAATCCAATACCACTTTTAAAAATCAATTTTTTCGTAAAAAACAGAATATATTTTGACGTAAACAACAGAATTCTATCGTTTTATCGTTCAAATGATGTTTGATAGAGTTTC
>JAQIXG010004622.1:0-12622 GCA_034700105.1 Oconnorella tubifera
ATTCCCAGCAGGCGAGATCCCAGTAGGCGAGATCCCAGTAGGCGAGTTACCCAGTAGCCGAGTTGACTTGACCCCATTTCAAATAGTTGAACATTTGATGCATGTAATCGAATAATAAAATTTAAAAAAATTAAATAGGCCTACTCTGTGAAAATATGAAAATAAAGCTATATTCCGTGACATATAGAATCCACGTAAATAATTTTCTCTTAAGTATATATAGGAATCTTTACAGCAACAGCTGTGAAGGATTTCTTTCAGTATTGATATTAATGATCGCTCCATGAAATGCACATGTGAACAGTCCCTTGTCAAATCATCGCGAGCACTTTTGCGTAATTATAATTTTCATTAAAGTGACTAGTTTCATTATTATTAATATATATCATTTTCCTTATATTAACTTAAATATCGAGTTAAGCTTCTTTTAGATTATTATTTTGAATTTACATTTAATGTTTAAAAAAGTGAGCATTCCATTGTGATTTAGTAATTATACATCAGTTTGTTTTATTTTAACTGCATTTATAATTTGAATATTGTGCTTACTTTCACATTGCGATACATTTCGTCAGTTAAAGATACCTTATCGAAATATGTTGTACAGATATTAAATTAAAGTGGAAAATTTATGTACAGAATTTTTTCTAATTATTACAATAATTGAGACAAATTTAATTAACTATGTTGAATTTTTTAAACATTGCATGAATCAGTTTAATGCACAGTTTGTATGCAATCAGAATTCTAGCTGGATGAATACGCTCATTGTTTTAAGTGACTGAATATAGGCCTGTATACAGCAAAATTCTGAATTTCAAAGAGTCAGGCTGGTTACTCACTCACTCAATCATTTATTATTTATTTATTTTCTGATTTATATATTTATTTACACAAGATTTTGGACTAGGCCTACTGACGTATCCACTTATATATTATTGACTAATTTACGTGTAACAGTAATCTTATAACTAACCTAATGGAAGACTGTTAAACTATTTCAAAGAACGTAAAACTCAATAAAAACAAGAAATATAAATAGATGCATCTTTTCAAAGTACTGTTTTAATATCTTCGTTCATTTAGTAATTGCTGATAGAAACTCGTTAGATGCCTATCAAGAAAATCATGTTAAAACAAAAACTTTTCTATATCTCTTAATCGACTAGTATAATAACAGTCATAATAACTAGAAAAAAAACTGTCAATTAACTTTAGCAACTTTCTTGAAATAATCATGAATCGATTAAAATTAATCTAACTGAATATATTTTATTAAAGCATGATTTCTTATTACTGTTCTTCATCATAAGGTATACATTGAGCTGTTTACTTTGAGCGGGATGGGCGGATAGTTTTGACTAATAGTTCACAGAACTGAACGAAGGCGATTGAGAAAGATATGCCGGGATGTTCATTTATGAACCAGAAAAATTTCTAAAACTTATGCTCAAACACATTTTACAAAGTCTAGAAAGAGTATAATTTTATATCTTTTTCAATTTTAAACTATTTTTTAGTAAGAGCATCTAACAATGTGCTTATTGAGTATCGAAAAATACTCAACATTTTGTATTGGTAATGCTCGTTTTCATTTTTTTTTCAAATTTTCGAGTTTTCAATAAAAAGAAATTTACATAAATGACAGTAAAATTTCAATCAAATAAAGTAGAAATAAAATATAATTAATAATATTTAGTTCATCAATTTTGAAATTATATTTTTATATAATATTTCTGAACCCCTCTCGAAAAGATAAAACTTTAGATTCGCCAATAGTAAAAACGCTGCATTTTTTCCATATGATCCAAACTGCACACAAATGAGTCATAGAATCTAGAACTGTTGAAATGTTTCAACTTTTCATTTTCAGAGAAACAAGTTTACTATACGCCACCGAGAAGCTATGCTACAGTGTACAGTGTAATTTAGCATCATTACAATGTTTTAATTTATGCGCGTCGTGGTATATTAAGCGTAATCTGATAATTTTTGAATCGATAGGTTTTAGTTTTATTATGAAATATCGGTATTTTCGCATCTACAAGATGAAATCATTTAAATTGCGATAAAATTATATTAGATTATCTTCAGCTTTAAACTGTTATTTAAAGTTTAAAATAACAATTATTTGATTTAACGATTCCCTAACACAAAATAATATTTAATTTTTACATCGTAGTTACGTTACAGTTAATTCAGTGACTTCTTTAGAAAATAAAGATTCTGATTTATTCTTTTGTAAATTGGCCGATAGTATTAAAGAAACATTAAAATGCCGGACGTTTGCGAAATAGAAAATAATAACATTTTAAATGATAGTAAAACAATCAGAAGCGTTGAGAAGTTACTGCCTGGATTGAATTTGACAGAATGCGATGTTTCTGTTAAAATAAAGGAGATAAATAAAATAGAGAATCTAGATGAGAAACTTGACAATGAAAAAGAAGTTGAAAAAAAGTTAGAAATTGAGGTAAGAAGATATTTTATTGATTAAATTTTCTTCTGTTTTCGTTTATTTATCTTTTCGTTGGTTAACCAGGATGATATCAGCAACTATTTGGTTGACTTGTTATTACTGTGAGATATGCAGAATGTTATCACATTCACCGATGATTGACTATTTTTTGATCACTGATAATTCACTGATCCACTCACTGATCCATATTCACTGATGATTGACTGACTAATTCGCAGATGATTGATTATTATTCACATTCATTAACTATTGACTGATTTACAATTATTTTTATCTAATCGATTAAAGCACTTCGTGAACCTTCTAATTTGTGATAAAATGGTTCAAACTAAAGTTTATCAAGTGTTACAAATTCTGCATTTTACTTAAACTAAACCAATGCAAATTAAATCAAATAAGAAGCTACAAATACAAATAACACAACAGACGTTCAATAATGATAATTCACGTTCAATAATATTAAGCTTTTATCCCGACTTCTTCTTATTTCGGTACTTTTTACTCCGTATACATTTTTTTCTTATATTGTTTTATTATAACAGATTTGTTCTCCTCACCGCCCACGCGATCCACTCGCCCCGCAATTAGGTCTGCTGGCTGCTGTCCTGTTGTGATTTATTTTTCCTGATGGGGTCAATGGTTGATTCAATCTGGCATTTCATCTTTTTTGGCGTAATGCCAAGTTATTAGATAATTTTGTCGTGGTGCAGATGGTTATTAAATATTTACGATTCGATCTATTCTCGCAGTGCGCTGCTCGTTATGACAGAAATAAATCATATGAATGCTTATTGAATTATAGAAAGCATTCGACACGTTAAAATGTCTTTTGGTAAATGTGCCATTGTTTCTGCGATGATGTTGGTATTGTGCTTGATTTCATGTGTTTCTTTTTTTATTTTGGTATCTTTAAAATCAAAATTTAATTGCGATTATTAACAATTGAGATTTAATTTAAATATGATAATTCTATTGAAGCGATATTTCGGTAAAGATTTCAACAAGTGTGTTATTATAAACTTGTTCATTAAAGATATTATCTGATTGCGCTCATAATGCATTATTGTATTATGTATTGAATAAAATATAATTTTAACACTAAAATTATATTTTAAAGTGAAACAAAATTTTATCAATTTTTGTGCATTTTCTATGTTAAGAATTTGATCAGAACAGACTAGATGTTCTCTTCTTTAACTGCTTTTTCATTTGTTTTGGTTATTTACTTGCGCAACAAATTTTTAAATTGCTTAACATATTCAGGTATGATAACTACTGGAAAGACATTTGCTGTTGTTAATCATGCAATTCGACAGTAAATACCAGATGTTTATGAATCCCGTTCTAAGCAGTAAATATTGTCTTTTTGCACCATGGTCCGTGATTTAAAACATCTTTTAAGTAACCAAATTCACAGAATAATTTCACGACTTAATAGAATTGTTACAAAAGATTGCATAAAGCAATCTTTACAACATAGTTATTCAATGCACTTCAACCAAACTCCGTTTGAATTGGTCTATGCAAGAATTAGTAACAGTTTTCATTTTAAATAAAGTGTGAATGCAACACATGTCGCCGTGTGAATCAACCAAAATTAAAATTAAAAAACTAAAATGTAAAAAATTAAAAAATTAGATAATTTAAATTAACTACGCAATTATACCTTTACCAAAAAGGTACTTTTAAATTTTCCGCAACTGAGTTTTTTGTGGTACTGCCCGGACTTGATTTTGATCTTTTGCATAATAACTATTGTTCTTTTCAATTTGATTTTACTTTTCATTTTTCATAAAAGTTCAGTTGATTTTTCCTCGGTGATAATTTTAGGGCGCGGAATACAACAACTTTGATATCTGCCTGAGACTCGATTAGTTTCTACTGTATGTTTTGTAGCAGTGAGCTTTTTAATTCTCATTTAAAAAAATTCATCCATTAACTTCTGTAATAATTCTTTTAATTGAATGCATCGATGTTTTTGATTTATTCCGCCAACCATAACTCTAACCTTAAAACTACCAATCCACCACTCGTCTCCAAAATACCACCTTTACCACCGAAAACCTTGTGTTAAAAATAATTAAACGTCTGCATTTCTATTATTCATTGTTTTTCTTGTGTGTGACTCTTCATTTTAAAGCAGTCTCTCAAATGGTTTCATCTACGCTTATTTTATTGCAAACAATTTCCTCTCAATTTCCCGAGCTGCTTGCAATTCGATAAAATTTGACAACTCGATTGTTTTACCGCCTGGATCACTGGTCCCCTATGTCTTTATTAGGAGGTCTCCCCTAGGCCTTCCAAGGCCTCTACAGCACATAGAGCATTGCCCTGTGATCTAGCCATGTGTGAACGCTAAATTCTACATCGCCTTCTCAAATACGAGAATTTTCAAGCGGTGAGACAGTCATCCGGGTACAATGGCGTCACTATCGTTGATAACATTGGGTGAAGATTTTCCCCTGTGATCTTGTTTAGTAATTTTTTATACTTTTTATCTCATTCATCACTATTAGAGAATTGATTTTCTAAATATTCATATCGTTAGGGAAATACTGCACGTAAATGTTTTAAAAGAAAGTTGATCAACTTTTGGAATCGTTTTCCTATGTTCTCCGCAAGTCCCCACCTTGTAAAGTCACTATTAAGTATCCAATAAACATTATGATTAGTTTTGAGCTAAAAATTAATGTCGAAATATTTTGTAAATACAAATATATAACAACTTAGAATTATCACACTTCTGAATCAATAAAGGAAAGAAATATTTTGGACCTAATGGAACTCGAATCTGAGATCCATAGTTCTCGAATTCTACGTTTATTATTTCGAAATAGTGTAATTTCTATTTACATTGTTTCAATGTAAAGTGATTTTTATTTAGGCTATAATTATTAACCGTAAATAGAGTTAGATAGCCTAACTATAACTTTGAAAGGCTAGAATATAAGGGCCCGTTGGAGAAGTGGTTAGAGCGCTGAATTTGGACGAAACATGCCTAGGGTCGAATCCAGGATAGCTCACTATTTGTCCAACTTGCTCTATCCTTAGCCAGACTGTAAAATTAACAGGTACTACCGAGACATCGTTTTTAAAATACGATAATCCATGACGTTAAGCTTAATCTTAATCTAATTTGACGCAATTCGGGAGAGAAGCGTAGAATTAAACATAAGCGAGACGTTCATACGACTACGCCTTAAATATTCATTGTTGCGAAACGTCGGCGTGCCTCCGACCCGAGGACGAACTATATTATATCCCAGCGTGTTTATACGCCGCAACAGTCGGATGGGGATCCGGGACGGCGTCCGCTTGAGGCGAGATCGCCGCGAACTAATTACGCGAAGCGGGTGTTCGGACTCCGTCGCGGAAGGTTATTGAAAATTGATGGCCTGACCGAGTGATTGTGACCGGAAGCGATAAAGCATGACTCGACATCGATTCAAGTTTAGCGCGCGCGGGAAGTTCTTAACGCGTGATGTGAAAATATGTTTTCTTCCGCCATGTTGGACGTTCGGGGATCGCAATATTGGATGCGCAAGAGGTTTATTGGACATTAGGCGCTCAATTGGCCGAGTGAATGTTCTTGCTTTGGTTTCCTGTTTTAGATGTGTGTAATAGCGCTTAAGACTCGTGTTGAATATTTTATAGTTGTCTATGTTCGTGTTCAGTGATGTGTTTAAGACAGTTATTAAAGTAATAAAAGTTGATATTCTTAAAAAGATGTATTTATTTCTGTAGTCAATATTTTGTTTTCAGTGATCTTAAAATGAAGATTAATATTTAAGAAATGCATTAAATCTACGTAATGACATTGGTTATAATTAAAGTAGGCATGTAAACGTAGTGCATTTTATCAGTCGCTCAATATCCAAGGAAGCAAGTTGTACACTCTATAATGCAGATCTGCAGTTAAATATAGTAAAACTCTGTCTTTGGATCTCTTTGTTAATGGATAAACTTCATTTTAAAGTGCATAATTAAAATACGTATATATTGCTGATATTCGCATAACTCTTTGTAATACGTAAAACGCAGAATTAACAAAATCGTATACTTATTGGCTGATATAATTGTTGCTGATTTTTATTTTAGGTCGCTGCGGAAGTAACCAGACAGTCAAGTTATTCAGATGATGAAGACGGTCATTTAATTTGTAAAGAAGGAGACGTTCTACAAGGAAAATGTAAGTAAATAATGTTAGGGGCCAATTACAGGATGCATACTAATATTTAGTAAATTTGAAAAATTATATGATTTTTAAAGCAATATGTAATGGAATCGATTTTTTTGATTTTTTTACAATATTTTGTTCCGTCACAGCACTCTTTACTTAATTATAATCAATTTTAAAGGTATACTTATAAATGATTCTAATTACATAGAATTATAAATGCATCATATTTTTCGTAACTTTACCTAATAACTCGTAACACATTGTGTTTTTTTGCTATAACTCTAACGATTCAGTGGTGTAGTCAGTCTTAATATATACCTTTTACACAGACGTACACGATAACAGAACATTTACAATAACTAAAATTAATAACATCGTCGCTAAATACATGTCTTTTTATGTCTTTATAAATAAATATTTAAATAATTAATATCGATCGGTATAAATTACAAAATTAAACAAATCGCATAAAAACAGTTTAAAACTTTCTTGTTCTGTAGATGAAATTTTAAAGACACTAGGCGAGGGAACATTTGGTAAAGTGATAGAATGCAAGAGCATTAGCAGGTTACTACATACTTACTTATGACTTTGAATAACAATGATAATTATTTGAATTTTGACCTGCTTTTCTTTATTTATTAATTATATATATGAATTATACTTACTTAATATAATTATAATATGAAATAGTAAATTTCTCTATTACTTTTTATGTTAAGTTTATTTTCTGATCCACTACTTTGATAAGACAAATGATTCATTTGCTCTAAGCTAGGGAGACGATCAATCAAACATTTTTCTATTAATCTGGAATTTCTCATAACTAAACTGTAGATCAGTGTATCAATTCACTGTTTAATATTTGTTCAGTGGCGTAACCAGCAATTGACTAAGGGTTACCACCAAAATTGGAGTGATGACCTTTTTTAAGGTTTTCACTCAATTTTGGCCTCGAATTGCATGTATTTGGTCTTCAAATAGATGTTTCCAACGCAAAAATTGCACTACATCGTCACAAGGGGGAGGGGGGTTTACCACTAAACTCACATCGTTAACATTACAAAAATTACTTCGGACCTCCAATGGGAGGGAGACCGGTTATAACCGCACAACCCCTGACACTGCATTTGTGACCAGTTTATAATGTGCATAAATAATACTTGTTTTTTATTCTAAAGAATTTAATCAACAAGACGTAGATTAAGTTATCAGTGTACATTGTCAGAAGCATTACAAGAAATAATGTCATTTATATATTATTCACAGTATATTTTGTATGTGTTTTTATAAATTGCATATATCCTGCAAACAGTGGTCAACATGTGGCTTTAAAGATCATAAAAAATGTTGAGAAATATCGAGACGCGGCTAAACTGGAAATACAGGTTCTCGAGAAGCTGAACGAGAAAGATCCGAAAGGAGAAAAGTCAGCTTTTTTAAACTTATAATATTTGTAACATTTTAAATTTGAACGTTTTTTTAGATTATTATTTACATACTATTTGCTGAATCAAAAATATAATGAAATAATCATCACCAAATTACTATGAAATTGAATTTATAAATAACTATATTTTTGATCGATTAATAATGACAACTGGAATTCAGAGACAAGAGACAAGCTCAGTACTAATCTTGTTATTTGGATCTCGACTCTCTACTTTCTACACTGGTATTGATAGTATTATATAATATACTTTCACGGTCTCTGCTATTCTTGATATGTTTTTGATCGACTCGATTACCTACGATGCATTAACTTGGATGCAACATTTTGCGATTGTTTTTCTAACCTACCGCGAATGTGCCACAATTACAGGACTTGAGAAAGATGAAAAATGTAGCGTAGCGTGGGTGTGGTGAAATTAGTAAATAGATTTACATTGAGAGACTGCTGTAGCGAAATGTAGCACAATATGTCGATGCAGAATTTAGTAGAATTGTAATTATATCAACATTAAATTATAGAATTTTGAAATATAAAAAAAAGTTAAGGAGGAAAAAAGCGGAGGAGTTTTGAATATAATTTCTAAAAAGTTAAGAATTTTATTATATTTTAAAGAATTTAATAAGCGAGACGATTTAAAATAGGCATAATTATCAAGTGCAAAAATTGAAACGGTTAATGAAACCGTTTCAAGCAGTTACTTACATAACTGTAAGTAATTGCTTGAAAATATTGTGTCACTTACTGGTGAGCGTCTAAGATCGTTGGCGAAATGATAGAACAACGGACTCGAAATCAACAATCAATGTTCAAATACACTGAAAACTCATAATAACTTGTTGCGTCATTTAGTCGGAAACTTAAATATAGGCTATTCAACTATAGTTCTGATATAATGTTTATATAATACGTAATCCAGACGTTAAACTTAAATTACTTTTGAAATTAGCTTTTGCTTTGTAAATATATGTGTAGCAAAAGAATGAACTAAATCATAGCCTTTTGTGCGAAATATTCAAGTTTAAAATTGCAAAAATTGTGTTTCAGTTTGTGCGTTCGGATGCTCGATTGGTTTGAATATCACGGCCATATGTGCCTCGCATTTGATATGTTGGGTCTGAGCGTATTCGACCTATTGGTTCGTATAACTCAATAATCTGACCTTGTTTGTGGTAAAGTTACTCAGTACTTATGTCTGCCTGTTTATTCTTCGCTGATAGTTTTACGTTTTCCGCCTTGGTGCAATTTTGTTACCAAGAAACTGCACTAGTTTCTCTATCAACTTTTTCTATTGGGATCTTTTAGTGTAATACAGAATTGATATATTTTTTAGTTGCGAAGTACTGCATAAACTACGCCAGAGATAACATGAATTGATAATAAAATTGTGGTTAAGTTTTTCATAATTACAATATCAAGTTAAATTTCGTTCAACTATTTAGAAAATTTACAACAATTCGAAATCTAAAATTTTTAGATTTTAAATAGGACTTTTGCCTACTGATATTTGGTATATTGCTATTTTATCATTTATTATTGTAAAGTTATTTAAGATAAGTTTACTTGGTGTATTTCTCTATTGCAGAAAGATAATGGGTATCAGCCTTATTCCATGGACCAAACGAGACATATCGCTTATCAACTTTGTCGTGCAGTCAAATGTGAGTAAAAGACGAAGAGAAATAATTTTCGATTTTCATCTTATCATCAGATGATTGTCAGCTCGTTAATAAAGCGGGTTTTTTGACATTATTCATTTCAGCGTATGGCATTATAGCTTGAGCCAGAATTTAAACTAATATATATAAATATAAATAGCTATAATATATAATATATATATTTTTTTACAATGTTTCCGTACTATTGTTTGCAATAATTGCAAAAAATATTGCGAAATTGTAAAAATGTTAAATATATTAATATTATGTAGATCTTTTTAAACAATTCCACGGGTTTTTCGGTTTCACAGATGTTGATTACGTTTTATGTATATCACTGAATATTGTGCATATTCTCAATTGACTAATAATTTACGTTTGTTTACTTAGTGACTGAAAACGATATGCTTCTGATGTGGATGATATTTATTTGGACCCTAAGCTAGCATTGCGTGTCAAAAACTGTCGTTGCTTTCGCACTAACTTACTAATTTATTACTTTTCATTGATGATTATTCGGAGAAATTACTTTATGTTTGTAATATTTAATGGAACTCAGCATTTAATTGTCCATAATTTTGACTCAATTAATAATTTTTGTTGCAATTTATTTTAACAATTTTATTCAATTTTTTTACAATTTTTACAGTTTTTTTATCTATTTCAGTTATGCACGATAACAATCTTACTCACACAGATTTGAAACCAGAAAATATTTTATTCGTTAACTCAGACTACGAGCTCATACCTTGTACAAAGAAAAGCGGTAGAAAGGTGAATGTTTGTAGTATTTATGAGAAATTTAACAATTTATATATTTTATATAAATCGATAAAATAATAAATAATAAATAGATTGACTTTCTGTAATCTTTAGATAGAAGTCATCGTTTGTAAACAGTGGAGTTAAAAATGTATATAATTATTTTGCAAGCCTTAAAAGAATTATAAAATTATGAATATTTTTTGACATAATTTTGAAGTGATTGACTGTTTGATCTTTAAACATATGAATACAATATATATTTCAAGTTGATAACGCCAATTTTATTTAAATGATGCAATACCGTCGATAGGTTCAACGGAACACGTAAATGTTGTCACATTATAAAGATCACTTTCAAACGTTTATCATTTTATGGAAAATTTAATTAACACATTTATCTATGAAGACTCTTCGCCAAATGTGGTATTCACATGCCAAAAGCAACATTCAGCATTTTGTCTAGTGTTCATTTTATCTAAAGATTATTTTCAAGTCGAAGCAAAGAACAATTTCACCTGTGGCAAAAATTTAACGCTTAATATGTCGAGAAATTGCAAGAAAATCTTGCTTAGCAAATATAGATGTCACATTTACATGAAAATAACACCAAAGATTGCAGAAATATCACGTGACAGTTTCATTAGAATTTATCTATAATTTCGTTTCTATCACTTAGACTCTCAAAATCACACGCTTCTCTGTAGATTTTATCTCAATTTAAGTGTTTACTTTCATATTACCTTACCAGATGGTCTTTACAAGATAGATTTACCAGCTAGATATTTGTCTAGAATCTAGCCATGTATTATTTAGTATCTTGTTTCAAAGTTGTTTGTAACGTAGTATTATTTGAACATTTCATCTTCTTGAAAAATTAAATTTACTATATGACAAAAACACAATTACATTATATAGATTTATATTCAAGTCACTATCTATTTGATGTTGTTTTCTGCATTTATCTATATTATTATTCACTACAACAGACTTCATACAGATCAAGGATTTACGACAGAGGCCTGCTATTTTTTATATATTTTACTCTGTAGATTCTTAATAAATGAAATCTATGTCAATATTTAGAAGGTTGATATGAAGCGCGTAAAATGTACAGACATTAGGCTGATTGATTTCGGTTCCTCGACATTTGACGATGAACATCACAGCCTGGTCGTATCGACCAGACACTATCGGGCCCCTGAGGTGATCCTCGGTATGCTCTATATCTTCGCTTCTTACTTTTATGATCACATCTGTACATTTTATTTTACAGTTATATTGACAGAAATTGAATTTCTTGTTATCAACTTATTATCGAATCTAGTTTTCAGTGGGCCTAATGTTTAAAATTTATTCTTAAAATGATTTTATCATCCGACTCGTAACTCAAATGATCTTTATTCGAGTATTGTGACTTGTAGTTTATGACGATTAATAACTATTTTGCTATACAACTTTTTATGAGATTGATTTTTTGGTTAATTGTTATCAGTGATGTTAACGAGACCTTTTTGGTCGAGACCAAGACGAGACCAAGACCTGATGGTTCGAGATCCAAGACCAAGACCTGATGGTTCGAGACCAAGACCAAGACCGAGACCTGATGGTTCGAGACCAAGACCAAGACCATGAGCTTCGAGACTAAGACCGAGTCCAAGACCAGGTGCTCCGAAACGAAGACTGAGACATAAAACAAACTTATATCAAGATCAAAACCAGCAGGTCTATGCAAGACTTGTCAAGGACCACCCATCAATCAATGTATTATAGATAATACTATGCGAAAGTTAAAAAAATACTTCAAACACAATAAACAGTTACAGTGACAGTCATTATCCTAATCATTATATTACTCACAAGATTAAAACACTGCTATCACCATCAATGTATTGCACAAAACTGCAACACATTCACAATATAACAAGATGCAACATTTAACACAATGTGCAGTCAAAAGCAGAAGTCATCATCATCATATCGCATAGCCCTTTAGAGCCGTAGCGCCCGCCCTCTACCTTTCACGATCAGATGCTCGAGACCAAGCCGTAGAGACTGGCACACCTATGTCAGTCTTTATCTGGCCAACCCAG
>JAQIXG010004623.1:0-12619 GCA_034700105.1 Oconnorella tubifera
TAGAGGTAAGTTAACTGCATGAAAAATAGAGGTAAGTTAACTGCATGAAAAATAGAGGTAAGTTAACTGCATGAAAACTACGAGGTAAGTTAACTGCATGAAAAATAGAGGTAAGTTAACTGCATGAAAAATAAAGGTAAGTTCTACTAACAGTTATATAATGTGGGACAATTCCTAATCCTGCACTCTGTTCACATTTAACAAAGTGATTAGAGTGCAGGACTAGGAATTGGAGATCTTGGGTTTGATTTTCATGATATTTTTATGATTTGTTGCACCCTTTAGTAAGCACTTTATTTGATGACTGAATATTAAATTGTTGTAATTATTTTTCTGTAAAGGTTTTAACTCTAAATTTAATTATTTTTTAAAACAGGTTTGAGTATAAAAGATGGTCCTGAAGTTTTTGATGGTCTTATGAAAGCTAGACATGCAAATATTCAATCTACAAATGGTGCGCCACATTCTGCTCTGTACATTTATCTTTTTATTTCATATGTTTTTAGAATATTTGTATTTTAAAATGAACAGAAAGAAAGGGAGTTGATTTTTTGATACTCGTTTACGAATAGTGTATAAACATTTCGGATTTATACGAAGAAGGAATAAGATCTATAGCTATCTGTAACAGTAATTCCTGTGTCTAGGACAGGAATATAAGATCTAATTATTCCAGTCGTCTATTCTTGCTGGCTTCAAGTATAGAACGAAGACTGAATATTTCTGAACTTTTCTGTAATGGACAAAAAAGTGTAAAATTCTTTTTTATAAATTTTGCAAGCATTATTGTGAAGTTTTTATTTTTAGATACTGATGCAGATTCAAATGAAGCTCGCGATGCTTTTACTAGCACTGGTTCGGTGACAATTCGTAGCAGCCCCGGTTCCAGTGGGGGCCTTGCAGCAGCTGCCCTGGATGCAGTCAGGGGTATAAGTCCCCCCAGTCAATCTCACTCCTCTACCCCAAACAATCCTTCCCTAGATTCAAAGCGGGGCACACCACCTCAGAGACCAGTGGGGCACCAGACTAGGGACGAGGGAAGTGGTGGGGGGGTGGAACAGAGGGGGCGCAGATTGAATGACGTGGCTGCATTGTTGGAAGAGTTGGACTTGACTAAGTATTTAGCAGTGTTTGAAGAACAAGATGTTGACTTGCAAGTCTTTCTGACTCTCACTGATGCTGATCTACAACAGATCGGAATCAAGTTAGAAATTCTTAATTGATTTGTAACTTTTACAATATATATTTATACTTTTTAGTGAACATAGGTACCGGTAATATATATTTATATATTTAGGGTTTTTATGTGCATGTATTGTCATGCTGAAAGGAAGATTATATAGTGCCCTGTGTTAATTGTTGAGTATTTGTTCATTGTTTGGCTTAAGCAAACCCAGTTCATAATATACCATTGAAATAAACATGTAAATATAGTCCCAAATAAAGATCAATGAAGATATTTTTACGTTTTAGCAACTGTTTATGATATTATTAGTTCATAATATCATGCTTAAACAATTTTATGAACGGAGTGAATACGAGAATTTACTATTTTTCTGTTTCTGATTTATCTTTCAGGTTATTTGGCCCAAGAAGAAAGATGACAAATGCTATCGCACGCTGGCACAGCAATGCTCGCCTGTCAGGCAACGGTTTGGAACAAGCTTACGCTGACAAGCTAGAAACAGAGATGCAGGAGATGGCCATTCGTCTGCATCAGGTCTTTATGTGAGCTTTGAAGATTACGTTTATGTTACAGCAATATATTTAGAGCTTTAGATCATCTATATGGTTCATAGGGGAAAATTTTTCTAATGGTAATATAATTGATCGAGGCTGAGGAGATTCACGGTTCATTTGCAAATTTATTAGAATATCGGATAAAGATTTATATGAGGTTTTAAGTGACAGTAGTTTTTAAATGAATAGAAAACTGATTCAATGATTATTTAATGGTTGTTTATTATAATGTTTAAAATTTATTTAATTTGTGTCAATCATTGAGACCATTTATTTTAAATATATAAAACATCTTAATTTCTATGAAAATGTTTAAGTGAAATGAGATGAATATTCATAGTTGTATCGAAACATTTTGATCTGTGCTTTTTAATCATGCGCCAATTTAAGATGCTTTTTATGAGCATTAATTATTAATATTAAATTAATAAGAATGTGAAATAGATTTTGTTATCAAAACATAATAGATAATATAGGTTAGAAGTAGAAATTATTCATCAGAATTGAGAATTGTTTAACGTCTATCTACTAAAGGCGGGTGAACACTTGGAACGAGTAAAACTTCAGTTGTTGCAAGAGCGCGAGTTGCGCGCAGTCACAGAGGCGTGTCTCATGGAAGACAGAGATACGTGGACTAAAGTGATCAATGTGTCCGCTGACAATCTCTGCAAGTGCACGACTATGAGGGAACTTTTAAATGTTGTCAGGTAAAGTGGAATACGTTGTGTTGGGATAATTTTAACAATTTTTGGGCACACCCTGTTATTGATAATAATCTCTTAATATATTTTGTTACAGTTTCTTTCTCTAATTTGTTCCTCAATCTAGCAAGTTTATTATTATTTTTACAACACTTATATTAGCTTCATGTGTTTGTTTGTTTATATCTATGTATGTATGTATGTATGTATGTATGTATGTATGTATAGTACAAATGTTGTCATCGATATTTAGCCAACTTTCCATTTTACTATTGACTTGAAATTTTGCATACAAGATAACTTACGGTAAAAATTCACGAATCATTTAACAGATCTCCTAATTGATCATTAATTAATTAATTATTTAATTAAGTTCATTATTCAACTTTTTGAGACGACCCCTATAGACGAACACAGCGCTACTTTACTAACAAATTAATTCACTATTGAATTGCACGGGGAACCTATCCATGTGTATCAAAGAATAATCCTTTAAAAAATAAATATTTTACGCAATAATATGTAATAATATGCATTAAAATGTTGTTTATAAAAAAGTATATTTTACAAAAGTTATTTATTATATATTGTGGTTATTTATTATGATTAAATTGATCAAAAATTGTTGTAAATTTATTGATCAAAGATTATTTATCTCAGTAATTAATAGCTATTGATACTGCATTCTGTCACGTTTATTCATAATAGTTTTCCATTTAGTAAATGTAATTATTTGATAAGATTATCTTATTTACATGTTTCTGCATATTTCTATTTGATTATATTAAGCGCGTTTCCTAGTAGTTAACGTAGAGTTCACTATCCATATTCTGTTTAGATAAGTTTTGTGTTTATCCATCAAATTTAAATTGAAATCTGAAAATTTTAAATCTAGTTTTTTCTCTGGTTTTTCTTTTCATTCAATTTAATCTTCGATATTCTAGTAGTAATTAAATTAAATTTCTTTAAAGTGATGTAACTCTTTTGTAACATTGGTTTTTTTTAACATTTTTGATTTATAATCCTTTGGTCGCATTTAATTAAGAAATAACGTGTTATTATTTTTATGCTTATTAACGTTAAGTCAATGCAGTGAAGAACTTGGCCGTCGCTGCCTGGGTGGCATCACTCGCGATTCCTCGTTAAACAGAAGCGGCAGCGGTGGTGTTAACTCCATGGCAGCCGCGTTACTTGAGGGTCTCTCTCTTGGTAGCGGGAATCAGATTGACGCATCGCTCATTGGCTGGAACCAGATTGGACTCGAAGATGTGTCGAAATTATCGACATCGCAAATCGCTATGCGATTACTAAGCGTGAGAGATGAACTCGTTCGTTTATTAACCATCATTTTTATGAATACGGAAATGTTGTTGAAACGAAACTATAATCCAACAGCGTCACAGCAGCACAGATAGAATAAATATTTATGTCTGCGACATCGTCTCTCGACGGTTGAACAGACGTTAAACTTTAAGATTAAAATTATTAATAAGGATCAAGTTAAATGGGTGCTGCGTAATTGGGTTTTAGTTGGAACATTAACGCTTCAGATTACTTATACGCTATTAGTTGGTTATATTTAAATTGTGCATATTAATTTGAGTGTTGATCTCAATTTCTATTGGTTTAAGTTCTTCGATGTAACTAGCTTGCCATTGTAGTTTGACTATAAATGATTTCACAATTGTTTTTCACTTTGAGTTGGACTGTTTTATGAAGTGTTCTTATGTTAAACGACTGTTGATCTTTCAACATATGTAAAATTCTTTTATGTTGGATTAATGTAAAAAGTAAGCTTACGTATAAATTGTAAGGGCAACGTTAGTCATATATCTAAAACATCAAATATTTGTTATTGGTTATCTGTTTGTCATATACCTAAAGCGGAAGTCTAATCTAATCATCTAATTAATTAGCAATCAATTATATCTAATTCAGTTTTTGTAATGCAAGAGTTAGTTTGTTCAAAAATTATATTTGCTGTTTTTTATGACTATTGTTGCTCTTACAACTTCTATAGTAAATTAATTTTTGACATTAAATAATTGAATGAAGCAATAATAGTAACGTAGCTGTGATATATTATCTGTTATTTTTATATTGATGAATTGTACTATTATTTTAATTAAATCGTGAATATTTAATTTCTTGTCTGTAATACAAAATTCTGTATTTATATATACATCACTCTTACTTATTATAGACTGTTTACTGAAGTATTACTTATATTCAATTACGTTTAAAACTACTATACAGTGTAACAAGAAATTGATTACTGTATGATATCAACGTCAACTATAGTATAATATATCTAAACAATAACTTAGTATTTCTTACTCTATCAATTACATAAATTCAGTAGAATTCATTCTGAAGCCAAATCAAACGTCTGTGGAAAGTCTACTGCTGGGTCTCGATCCTGGATGATGTCGCTTTGTGTGGATCACTGGCGACTCTTCCACTATATTTGGCAGAGGTGTAACACGCCCTCTGCCTGATCCATAGTATGTTCCACTTGGTGTGCGGTGGAATCTCGATGGATTAAATGGCGGTACTTGCATATCATGCGATCCATTTGGAATGATTCTCTGATCCAGGTGTGGTATATTGTATGGCCTGATGGTATGAGGAAGAGGTCGATTTCTTTGAAGTGTTCCGTATAGTTCTGGGCTTGTACCATCTGTCAGAAGTTTTCTGCATAGTAAAATTCAACAATGCGGATAGCTAATAATATGAATACAAAACACAATTTAAGAAGATTTTGTACAGAATGAGGCAATATCGCTAAATGGATATTTGTGATTGGCATAATTTTGAAATATGTGGATGTAATATTAAAAACAGTATATGTGAATAGAGGCTACATAGACCTATACTGGTAGTCTTATGTTTAGATTATATTCATCAAATTAAGAGAGAAAAAAAACAGTGAAAAATGTTGAACTATTGAACTATGCTCGCAATAAAGCTTCCAAAAATATCGATATTACCTAATTTAACTAGATATATATATATATATATTTAACAGGTACATTCAATAACTAAATTTAATGTTTAAAGTATTTCATTCAATATACTCCTACACATTATTGACTTGAGTAGGCCTTCTGGGATAAGTTGCATAAAGATAGCCTGCGGATGCTGCGTGATGATCACCATAGTACCATCTGTAGGTCGGTTGAGTAGGGGCTTGTTGTAGGTAGGGCTGACTGGACCAGGAATTCTATAACACAACATAGCCTAGTATCATTAAAAAAGATGTTTACGTTTGTTACAAAAAAGCATTCACTATAAGAAAAATATGATAAAATAGCCTTCTTGCATTAGCTTTATGGTATAATAGAGATAGAGGGAGCAAAGAATTAGATTTGTCATATTACAGAATTATGAAATTAAGCTGAACAATACTACTGAAAAGCATAGTAGGAGCAAAATATCAGACAAAATAATAATACAGTTTACATAAGCCATTAATCCCGTGACTTTTATATAATGCTTACATATCTTGGAGGTAATATTGTAGAATCCAATTCATCATCATTCCAAGCATTACGAGAGATAGGCGAACCATTAGCCTTGTACATCTGATTGTATTCAAACTTGTCATTTGCTGTCTTCATTATGCTATTCTCTGAGCTTTCTGAGTTAACTTCTGTGCAATAAAATACAAAGCACGATTAAAGGCTCAATTAGCTTGTGGCATGTGTAATTTAAGCGTTTTAATAGCATTTTAAAAGATTAATTTCAAACAATATCATTTTTACACTGCAAAAGTCAATCAATTATAATTTTGTTGAATCAAATCCATTCAAGTTTCAGATTATTATAATGAACAGTACTGCACGACTTAATATCTGATACCATATCAAATACGATCATTGTGCAGATTGATGATGTTGTATTTCATATACTATATACTCTCATTCAATTATGTCTCAGTTTTATGAATCAGTTTTATGAAAATAGAGTCCAACAAAATATTGCAATTTTGAAAATAACAATTTCTGAAGTACAGGTCACTTGCCTGCAGATTTTTTCTTTACTCTATGACAGACGCATACAATGATTATTATAAGTAAAATGAGCAGCAATAAGCAGCAGACTCCGGCTATGATGTAAGCTAGTGGTAAAACAGCTGCAATAATTAAAATATCACTGAATTAAATTACAGTAATGGTTTCTTTAATTGTCTAATTGTTTAATTGACTACTAATAGAGCAGTAATATTATATTGCGTAATAATGTTACTTACAGATCTGTTGAGAATTAAAAAATGGAGTAATATTGGAGTAATATACATAATGCATTTACTTTACTCAATATTACTCCTCTCTTTCAACTGTTCTCAATATTCAATATTCAATAACAATATTCTCCTTTTCCAGTCAGGTTTATGAATTCTACAGAGATTTTTTTGCAGTTTTCAATTTATATAATAAATTTGTAAAATATTCTGTCAGTGTTAGCATATTAGTTACCATATTAGTGTTAGCATATGTAATATTCTTCGTATTAGCTTACAAAACCTAACTATTCAGAACTTAACAAATGAATGAAAATTATTTCTAGTAAATTTTGTAACCATATATGTGTATTACCTCGTTTAGTTAAATTAATGCTAATGTGAGCGAGACCATAACCGTTTTCAGCAGTGCAGTTATATGAAGTAAAATCTTCATCCTTAATATCATTGATTCGTAACTCGCCTCTTTTGCCATCCAGTATATTTTTCATATAATCTTTGTATCTAATTATTCATACAAATTATTAGTATTTTTCAAAGGTATTTTCAGAAATAATGCAAGTCAGGGCACATATAGTATAATATATTTAAAATGCGTATGAAAATAAGATCATCTGGTGCTTTTAGGGGCAGAGTTCGGCCCGCCTTAAACCGAAAGAAAAACAATTAAAAAGATTTAGAAAGAAAAATTAAAATAGATAGACTGACAATAAGACTGACAGATCTGAGCTATAATAAGCAGATATTTTTTATTCCGAGCCTCACCTGGTTTGTTGATTAAAGTCAATAAGTTGATCAGCTTTAGACCAAATAATGGATTTTGGTTTAGGTGTAGCAATCACTGTGCATTCCAGCACTCCAGGCTCACCAACAATGGCAGTTTGTTCCCTAGGACTGATTATTGTGGGTGGACCTTTAACATTCATTGTAATAATTCATTTTTATACAGACTGCTGTATAAATAATTACAGTTCGATTGACAAAATCTATATTAGTCGACTTTGCCACAGAATTTTTGCTGTATAAATGGAATTTTATGCTGGTTTTGGATTCCTATATAATTGCATCAATAATTATAATTTATTGTTAACTTTTTGTTCATTTTATCTTAAACAAAATACTCTTTTGAAAATAGGATTTAATATCATCATAAATTTATTGTATATCATAACATTTCGTGTAAGACACTTTAAAAACTTTGAAGACATTTAATAAAATACCATTTTCAATAAGCCTAACATCCCGTGACACATCAGAGAAGCCAGGGGCTGCTGCTGTACAGACATAAGTAGCAAAGTCTGAAGCAGCTACTTTAGAAAAAACTAGAAAAGAGCCTGTGCTGATAATCTGTGCATTCCCTCTCTGTCTCCAAGCAATATTAGCTTCTGGGCTGCTATCTACTACACATGCCACTTTCGCCTCAGAACCAAGATCAGCCGACTGATCCTCAGGTTCAGACACAAATACAGGTCCATCTGTAATATTTTTATAGGATGAATTTGTACTTTATTAAAGCATCATTTGTTTACACTTAAACTCTTTTTCACGTTACACCTAAGGTTGGACCTAAACTCTTAACAAGCATTACTTCAGTCTCATTTTTAAATACCATAGAGTGTAAAAATTACCAAATAGCTTTGTTTAGCAGATATGTATCTTAGCTTTAAGTAAACAGAGTGTGATATTTTCATTTAATATCTTTGCATAATTTACCAAAGAAAATATTTGACAAATAGTCAAGAATAATTGTTTAAATTTAAATGATAAAATATCCAATTAAGTTTTTAAGAAAAGCACCTTAACCAAAAATGCTCTTTGTCTTTATGTGTGGACATATACTACATAAGGACATACTCACATTTGATTTTAAGAACAGTGGACTGCCGTGAAATTCCAGCAACGTTTCTAGTTTCGCAAGTAATATTTTTCAAATTATTCTTCCGTAATATGCTATGAAAAATTAACGTATCTCCAGTTTCTCTAATCAATTCTTCATTATCTGAAAACCATCTGCATCAATTTTTAAAACAAATTAAATTTCTATGTATCAATACAAATAATTGAATAGCTTAAGTTCTTTTTAAAGTAGTCTAAACGAATGACTCTAGAACTATAATACTGGAAAAGAAGGAGAATAAAATAATTCGTATTCTTGAAACAATCCTTAAATTTTTTTAGTTTGAAATCGATAACATACTATTCACAAAGCTAATATAAAATATAAACGAATTCCAAGTACTTTTTAGCTATTAATTTTTCTTATTTGCAGCAACGGAATGTCTAAATAAATATATTAATGAAGATCAGAAACTTACCTCCAAGAATATACTAATGGATTTGCTGTTGCAGCACAATTCAACTTAACCAGATCGAATTCTTTAATATCAGTGGAAGGTATCATTGTCAGCGATATTTCTGGCTTATCTGAACAAAATCATATATGCCGCATATCATGATTATTATTCTTGATTTTATTTTTAAAAAAACACTATATACGTTTATTAATATGATTCTAAAATAAAAGCACTTCTTTGTTAGTTCTACAGTTGTAACAAAAAAGCCTCAATAATACTTACAAAGAACATCTAGATGAACAACAGCACTCAACGATGACGACATGGCTACATTAATCATCAAGCACTCGTACTTGCGACCTTGATCAAACTTGGAGGCCACAACAGTCAGCCGACTTGTTACATCTTGTAACTTTCCCTCGCTTTGCTGCGAAACAACCGTGTAAACATCTGAGAAAAGGCGATTAGAGCCACCCATCCAAACAATGGAAGGCGCCGGTTTACCCCCCGTAGCGTGACAGCTGAGATTGTGGGGCCGGTTGGCGAAGATCTTTACTAATGGACCTCCTTCGATGTAGACTCTATCTGGAGGCACTGCAGCAGATCGTAAACACAATAACACCTCTGTGTAAAATATCTCTATCTTCCTGTAATACGGCTTGCGATTAGGCCTGACATTTAAAGAGCAGTCATCAACTGTTAGAGAAGACTAAATATTAACATTGGCTATTGAATTTCTGGTGTAAGAAACTCGATTAGTAATATTATTATAAGTTACGATAGTTATGTTGAGATCAAGTATAAAATTAACTATACTTCAATAATTGCCGTTTTAATTTTAAATAGCGATTTGTGAAAAAAAAGCAATTAAATATACATTTTGAACTGATCATTTTACATTTCATACATTTTAAACGGATCGTCATTGTGCGACTGTATTGTACCTATTTCGATTGATGAAGATGAATGATTAATAAAACAAATCTGTCAAATTCATCTGTTCTGTAAGTTAAGCTTAGATATTGATTTCAGATTATTAATGCCCTTTGGCTGTTGATAAAATCACTGTGTTGCTTTTAGTTTCAACAATAAATTGTATGGCTATGTCTGCGGTTTCAGAATTTGTTTCTCATAACCTGTGAGCCAAGACAGTGTCTTGAATTAGTCTAGCTTAGTTATTTTATACACTTTCTCATGCTATTGCATAAAATTTCCTTTTGTGTAATGAAAACATTACTGATGTAAAATATAAATACAATAACATTCTCGTATCTATCAGACGTCGAGTTAACACTGACTTCTTGTAATAACATGTCGAAACACGAACATGTACTACTGAAAGTTATAATTACTATAAAATTCTTATTTTTCAAAGTTATTTTTAACCAGTTGAAAATTTCTGTTGCGCCTAACAAATTAACTGCGAACCAACAACCATTATCTAGTATATTTTAATTCATTATTTTGAAAATCCACATTTATAAGAAAAGACAGTATTATACTAGACGAACATTATACTTAATAGCATAACTTTTATTAGGCTTATATTGACAAGGAACGAAATAGACATCTTGATTCTAAGTGGTTCGGATTTTTATTACATTTATCCATACTTAATTTGAGCTCAACTCCCTCTAAAAAGACTCTAATTCAAGTAAAGCAGTCGCTGCGGTGTGCTTTACATGAGTTTACATTGCTTCAATGTGACCTTCTCACCCAGCCTACAGCGTAGGCCTAACATTTTCATCGGATAAGCAATTTGATATCAGCTTAGACTCTAGAGAACAGGTTTTTCATTTTTGTTTATTAAAGTTCATGATCCCCACAGGAGCTGCCCTAATAACAGACTATTAACGGTTCATGCAATTTTAACTAACTTCCTGTTCTCGTTCAAAAGTAGAGTATAAAACACAACATTTGAAAGAGCTGTTGTTAATGGTAGGCCTACCGCATAAAGAGTTTTAAAGCAAACTTTTATCTAGTTTTAAGAAAAACTTGAAAAATTGCAGTGCGGAACTAGTTATACATAAGTAATTTTCATGTACAATTAAAAAATTATCATTGTTGTTCAAGATAAATTCAAGAATCAACTGTATAATGCAGCATATTGCATCAATTAGAAAGCTATATAACTATGTTACTATACGAAGAAAAGCACATTAATAGCCAATAGACATGTTTGCATATAAATAAAACTATCAAATGATATCTGCAGTAGATTTCAATTACGTTATTGCCTTGACTTGAGACTAAAAGTTAGACAGAATAATGTAAAATCAGATACTATGATATAAAAATCACATTGTCAGACAACATTACATTTAGATAGGGATGGATACGATATCGCTTGAGAAGTGTGAGAATAAATGATGTGATGAATGACGCATCGACACTGGCGTCAGCGCATTTTTACATCAAGGGAATCAGAAATGTATCATTCAGTGTATCTTCAAGAATACATCTAGATTTTAGATATTATATTTTTAACACTTAAATAATTCAAACTTTCAGCCCCTCTTGGTACCAATAGCAATATATTCATAGAAATTTTATACTCAGATCGAGTGGTAACATGAATACACAGCAAGCCCCATTGCATGTTCGTATGATGTTATAATAAGAGTGCTATCCTCGATGAAAAACACGCTGATCAAATTACAGATTCTGATTAGAATTAGCAGTGAACTTTGAAGTATAAGATGTTGGGGATCTTGTTTAAGAAAACAAGTATGGGCTTGCAGGGAACGGTCTAATGATAAGCTTCCACTTTATTTTACTCAAGAAATATTAATTTATTTCATTATAATAATAATTATCTCAGATTTTGAAGAAAAATATCTAGATTAAGTACCAAAAAACAAATAAAATAAAATGGACACTATAACTTTTCAACTTTAGTATACCAATATTAATAATAATTATGACGCAAGAATTAAATTAAATTAAATATTATGCAAGATTTCAGCCTAGAGTTTATAACCAATGTAACAAAATGGCATAGAAATGAAAACAGATCACTGAACAATATCAATTTTTATACAGTATTTTATGAGTATTAATTCGTTTCATAACTAACCTTGTACCGTTAGTGAAGCGCCATAACTCTGTAACCCAGGCGTTGAATTGGTGGCTCCAACCTGACATTCAAATACTGCATCATCTTCTAGCTTCACGTTAGTTATCCTCAGTGGATACTCACCTGCAACCAAGACAGAAAACAGACACTGAAATATATTCACATTATAACTTTACTCAGGCTATCATTTCTGAGAAAATTTGATACCATGATACTTTGTAAACATAATTTCTATGATCAAATATGAACACTAAATCATAAATGTAAAAATATCTATGTTAAGAATTGAAATTGACTTATGCATTAAGGGTATCAGGACAAAACGTTCACGGACAAAATGTTCAACGACAAAATGTTCACGACAAAATGTTCACAGACAAAACGTTCACGACAGATGTTCAGAGACAAAATGTTCACGACAAAATGTTCACAGACAAAACGTTCACAAAAACTTCAAAGACAAGAAGTTCAGTAATAATTTTTTTAAGCCACGAATATCCTAGGAAGTTATACCCCGTTTCCACGAACAACAAATAATGTGAATGTCGACTTCAAATTCAAAAAC
>JAQIXG010004624.1:0-12613 GCA_034700105.1 Oconnorella tubifera
CAATCAGTCATGTATTAGACTTTGTCTCTCTCTTGTCTTTTATAACATTGTCTAAACTTTGTCTGCTTTACTAGAATAAGTCAATTATTCCAGTATTAGATATTGTAATAATTACATTGTCTAGATTTTGTCTGTTTTACTAGAATAAGTGCAGAAGTAGCTAAACATTGTCTATCTATTGTCTTTTATAACATTGTCTTTCATGCCATTGTCTAGACTTTGTCTGTTTGCCTAGAACCAGTCAAAGAGCAAAGTGTTTGGAATGCCAGACAGTAAGTTTTATAACACTTCTTATTTGGACAAGTCATCTGATTTCAAGAGGGCAGGATTGCAGACTAATAGTCTGATCAGAGAGACTGCTTCACTGCCTTCTAAACACTACCATAGGCCCGGTAACTCATTAATTAATTAATCAAGTAATTAATTAATAGATGAAAGTTTCTAGATTTGACAGTAGTGAAATAATATTCTTGTTTTGTGAGACTCATCAAATCAACCGCCGACTGTTACGTTTTAGGGATGACGTTGCGGTTAGAATTTTGGTTAGGGTTAGGATTGTTGTTAAGGATTGAACTCTGGGATTAGGTTTTTGATAGGGTCAGGGTTAAATGACTTGGTGGGGTCGTTTTGTCGGCTTTTTAATTATCTTTATTGTTTTTCAATTAAATACTGAAAATGAAAAGTATTTCTTTTTTTTGTTTCAGATAATTTCAGTTACAATAATCTGCGTAGAGATTTTAAACCAGAAAAAAGTGGTCAGTCTTTTGTTCTTGTTTGTTTATTCTTGTTGTTTGTTCTTGTTTGTTTATTCTTGTTGTTTATTCTTGTTTGTTTATTCTTGTTGTTTATTCTTGTTGTTTATTCTTGTTTGTTTATTGTTGTTGTTGATTCTTGTTGTTTATTCTTGTTTATATTTATATTTAAAGTATATAATATGAACAAAAGAAGAAACAGTTGAAAACAATAGCTTAAACAAGTATTGCAATTTAAATAAATAAAATTAATTTATATTTAAAAAGTATTTGAACATCATTTATTTAATTGAGAGCAAATGATGAAAATTAATTAAATTGATTTAAATTTAGAGCAAGTTCAGAAGAGAGAAGTACAGAATCAGTCGAGAAAGCCGGACGCGGGGGAACAGGGCGACCATCTTGCACCGATAGAGAGAGATGATTGGCCAGGACCACCTGAGCCAGCGGCGGCCTATCCTGAGCTACGTATGTATTTGTAACGAGACACACTATTGGCTCGTGTCTGGTTGTCTTAATTGTATTTATCCTTGCTGGCTTAGATCAGCTTAATTGTATTCGTTTATCCTTGCTGGCTTAAGTCTCATATAAGCCAATCTTTGCTTGCAGTCCGTGAGAAATTGTATCGTCGTAAATCCCTGAGTGGCTCTGACATCATTGACGGACGCCCTTCTTCCAGTCTGAGGGAGGCACCACCTGACAACCCAGACGTCATCCGTATGAACAAGGACATCGAAGAGCTGTCCAAGATACCAGACTCTGGGGCAGCAGCGGTCATCCTCAAGGACTTGAAGAAGAAGAGGTCAACATCCCCTGTCCTTGACCCTAGGAATGCCTCAAGGACGCCCTCGGCAGCCACGGAGCCGATCAGCAAGACGAGATACGACACTCCTTACTTTAAATGTGAGTCTGTCATGTCAGTCAGTAGCAGTTGTTTTATTAGTTTTATTTTAGTTAATGGAGATAGATTGAATTAGTTGATGTTAAGTGATTGATTTGATTCTAATTCATTCATTTTATCTTACTGTAATTGGTTTTATGATAATTAATTGCACAGTTAAATGATTAATTTAATCAATTAATTAAATGATACATAAACAGCGCAATGTTGCATCTGATAAAACACCTAACTGTCTTATTTGTGTATTATTTTCAATTTATTTTGAACATTTAAAAAAAAATTGAAATTTTGAATCGTTTGACTTGACCGAGAGTTGAACGCACCACCCTCTGGCTGGTGATCAGCCTTTCTATCCACTGAGCCACCGTGCTACGAGTCGCTACTTTTGTTTTGATTGATGCAGCGCCATCGCGTGACATAGATCAACTTAATTCATCGCATCATCGTTCACGTTCATCAGAAGGGGGACTGACTGAACGCAACGCAGCTAGTGCTGATATGACACGAAGTAGTCTTGTGACTCATGGTAGGTGCCTGCTTGTTTGTCTAGTTGTATGTCTGCTTGTATGTCTAGTTGTATGTCTAGTTATATACGTGTCTAGTTGTGTGCTTATTTATATGTGTAGGGCTTTGTGTAGTAGTTTGTCAGCTTGTATATCTTATTGTCTGTCTGTTTTTTTGTCTGTCTCCCTTTCTCTCTCTTATTATTCTTCTTCTTCCATTTATGATATAGTTCCCAGACCAGGCTACACTCTACGCACTGGATCTTCTATGGATAGTAGAAATCATTATGTAAATATTACATCATTTCTGCAGTAATTCTATTCATTTCTATTTGACAATTCTATCTATTTCTATATCACACTGTTTATATAAGTTGAGATACCTAGTTTCTCTCTAACTGTGATAACAAATTTGTTTACTTGTTTATTTACTTGTTTCGTTTATTCGTTTATCTGTTTACTCATTATAGGATGGTCTAGATGGTAGGGACTATGAAGGAAGGAGACCTCAGAGCAGCGCAGGGGTCCTACAGTCAGCCCCCCCGGGTCGGTCATTCTATATTCATTCTATCAGATTAGATATAGATGTCTAGTTTAGATATTTATTCAATCATATTAAATGAATATTAATATATTCTAAAGATGTTTGTTATTTCTTTGTAGACAAAACAACAGCTATGATTGCTATATAGATTAATAAACATTTTTTGTTTATTTGTTTGGGTTAAACAGATTATAATCGTGGGGGGGGCAGACGTACCCCTGATGATGAGATAGAATATGATCCCAACACTGGACTGAGGGTAAGACTTAGTACTTTATTATATAGTGTACTTATATTTTTGTACTTTATTAAATAGTGCTTTGTACTTTATTCTAACGCGTGTTGTGTACTTGTTTTCTCTCTTATGTCGTCCATATTGTGTGATCTAATGTTTACCGTTATAAACATTTAACATTTAACTTAGGGTTATTAATTAATTGATTGAGTAATTAATTAATTGATTCATTAATTAATTGATTGATTAATCCAGCACAGTTACAGTTCCCACTTAAAGTCCACCACACTGCCAGTCGGCTCATCATTGAACTACATAGAGAGTCGTCTCACTCCAATACCACGAGCCAACGAGCCAATCAAGGTAAGCCAGCCAACCTTACCGTCTCATTTAGGTCTCTTGTATCAATGAAGTTCAAGTCCAAATGGTCAGTAAAATTTTTTTGTCGTTATGAAAAATAGTTGTGTATCCAGTGAAACTTCTTTGGTTTTAATTTCTCTATCAATCTTAATCTTTGTAATTAAAATGATGATAATTTAACATGATGATGATGATGATAATGATGCTAAACATGATAATGATGATGATGATTACAGACGTACACACTAGCCGAGCTGACATCGGACAGTTCCAAACAGCTGCCCGGACTAGACAGAGATGCTATGGAGGTTAGTCGCATCGATTTATTAATCATTTATTTTAACTACATCTTTGGTAGCATGAATATGTCAAGCGTTTTATCGTATTAAGCATTGCGCTCTGTGTCAATATATTCATCTGTCATTGATGCGTCATTGTGTTGATAAGGCGTTCTAGTCGTTTGAGCCACTATAATATTTATTGCATTTTTTTCTCAAATAGCACATAAAAAATACTTCATTTGCTTTTATTCGTAAGATCTTATTTCTTGTTCCTGTCTCAGCGCCATCTTGAGACAGGGGAATTTGAGACCGTCTTCCATATGACAAGGGAAGATTTCTATCGTCAGCCGGCCTGGAAGAGAAATGACGCTAAAACTCGCGTGGGTCTGTATTAGCTTAGCCAATCACTCGCCTCGGTGCATCGCGGTCGGCCAGTGAGAAGCGTCGGTTCTTTGTATGCGTTGAATGGAGTTACGATATTTAGCTTAGAACTTTTATTTACTTTTATCTGCGTCTGTAGAGAGGTAGTATTGTTAACAAGCCCCACCCCCCACAAGGCGAAACTAATTCAGTTCATCAATAATTCATCATTATCTAGATTTAACCTTAATTCCAATCCTAACTCTATACTTGATTCTAATTCTAACCCTAATTCTAACAGTAGACTGATTGCAGTTAAAATTAAATCTACTAAATAACATCTATCTAGATTTACATAGGGTACTGGGCTATAGGGGCGGGGCTTGTTAGCAAATGAGGCCTCTCTACAGCACCTTTATCTATCCCAACCTGGTTAAGGCTTAGCTTTGTAGTTTAGCATGTTATTGAAATTTGGTTGAGGCTTGTTTATCCAGACTTAGTTGAGGCTATGATGCTAGCTGCTGCCTTAACCCTGTTGGGATTACAATCTTATTCTACAGCATATGCATTCTAGTAATCCTGACTTAGTTGAGGTAGATGCTTATCTATTAGGATATATATATATATATTTAATCCCAGCATAGTAGAGGCGGATAATCCAGGATATAATTTAATCCCGACTGACTAGAGGCAGGATATTTAGTAGATATAGCATTTAGTCTTTTTATTCGCGCTGTTTAATAAAGCTTTCTTTGCATTTCTACCGATCCTACTACAAGCGTATTGATCATTAGCTTTATTTATAGAGACTACTTTAAGCTTTAATTCTATTGATTCGTTATAGGACGAGCTGATTTGTTTCTAATTGGATAAAATGTAGTCAGACAAAAGTAGCCGTCGTTGTCAGTCTAATTGGATGTTTGTTTGTATCTGTGCTTGTATGTGTGTATTTGGCTTAAGATTCCATGACTAAACTTTTAACTCTTTGTCTGTGGTGTCAATAATTATATTTATAAGGAGGGGGGGGTAAAATTTTACCTTCCTGGACTCGTATTTATAAAAAAAATTACATCGTCCTGGTTATGCTTTGTTGTATCTCTGCGTGCATGCTTGTTTGTGGCTTTGCATGTATGTGTAATAATAATTCTAGGCTATATAATAATATTGGTAATATTTGTAAGTTTTTCTTTTTTTCTCAGGTACAGTATTATTCCGCGAGTATTTTCTGTCCGTAACCTTTTCATTAAACTTGAGAAAGAACTTTACTCAATTTAGAATAAAGTTTCGGTGTAGTAAATGGTTATCTTTCTGCTCCCTTTAGCAAGATTCGTTGATATCCATGTAACATTTTTAAAAGTTAATGTGCTTTTAATGTGTATAGTGTGAAGATGATTTATTTAATTTTCATCGCGTGAAATGCTTTTAATGTCTCTAATACAAAACTACTTTCATATCATGTGTGAAAATTTAGCTATCGGTGTAAAAATTAGCTGAAATTAATGTGAATATAATGCCACTGGTGTGAAATCGCTTGAATTTATACGCAGTCTACTCTATGGGTGTGAACATTTCTTTATAGATGTGAATTATTTTAATTTATGTGAAAAATAACCTCATAGATGTGAAATATTTTAAATTAACGTGACATTACGCTTTTAATGTGTGTGATCATTTCACATTTTTCATTTAACGTAAAATTGATGCTTTCAATGTATGCAATGACTTTAAAATTTATCATATTTCATTCGTACATGAAATTATATCTTAACTAAAGTAACGTTTATCACTTTAACGTTAAATTTAACTTTTTACAATCTTTAACAATAATATTTCATCTTTAACTTTATGAAACGATCTAACTTTTAAACATATAATTCTAACTACTGTACGCATTCGTAGTTAATTTTGTTTATTTCTTAATGTCACATCAGCACGAATCGTATACAAATGGAAAAAATAGTCAAACATATATAATATAATACATTAAATCGCAAGTTTGTCGAGTGAAAAACATGCAACAAGAACAAACTTAATAAATAAAAACTGAGCGAGTGCACAAACCAATCAAAATTAAGGTCAATGACCCAAATAATTTATATCAACCAATAATAATCACCTATTTCAGCCTACATTTAAACTGACCCGGTTAAAACTCTTGCGATTGGTCTAAATTAGGTCAGACACTACCGAGTCTAAAGTCTTATTATAATACAAATATAAAAACGGCGTTTAAATCAAATGAGTAATAATGCAAAAAACACTCAATTAACGACAGGTCAAGGAATGTGACGAGTAGACAGACAAGCAGACATACTATAACGCGTAGACAGACAAGCAGAGATACTAAGGCACAAAGTACTTGGGTGTAGACATATGGTAGCGGTGCTCTGAGGCATGTGCCCAGTTGTGTCCTACTGAATGACCACCAAATCTACAGAGCATAACCATATATATAAGAGTATGACCACCGAATCTACAGAGAAATATATCTGTTGAATGAAAATATATAAATTTGCTGTCATCTGGTGAATAAAAAATTAAATAAAATACATCTGCTGTCATCTGGTGAATAAAAATTGACTAAATCTCTATCACATACGTACCTTGGATTAAATCTAATTGACTCGTCAACTTTACTCGGATCTGTAACTATTCTGTCGTTATCTTTAAGTGACGTCACTTCACTGCTACTTTTCGTCACTGCAAACCTAGCGCACTGCAATTCAGTGTCACTCAGTCCTCCGTGAGAGATCCGCGCGTAACCGAGTCTGCGCGTAAAACAGCACCATATCCTTCTACCGAGCATGTACTTTTATTCGTCTCTTCTTAATGTACCCTTCTTTCAAGCCAACGGTTCACATTTGTCCGATCTTACTTTCAGATGTACCCTTCTCCCAAGCGCCTACAGTTTATCACCTCATTATCCAATCCTGCCGTACCCTTCTCCCGAGCCTATCAGATGCATCACTGACCTAACGAGTCCCCTGTACATGATATATTCACACCATCTGTCTCCATCAGTCGAGTCAATGTCCTTGACATTGCCATTCATGGTCAAGGTCAAATAGTCGTTACTCTTTGGTTTAGAGGTCACGTAACCAAGAAACACCACAGGGTTCACTCTATCGGGGGGGGGGGGAGGGGGGAGCATAAAAAAAAGTATTTTAAAAATATTTTCCAGTAAAGAATTTTTACAGAGGACATTTTAACGAAGAAATCGATCTGAAATTTACTCAAATATGACTACAACCTAATCATACTTGCTGCACCCTTTAGTTATTCTATTTCTGTAATGATATTGATAAAAGTAACGAACGCGGTCTTGAGCTGATTGGCTAGGAACTCTGCCTGTAGTTTACGATCCAGCCAATCGCGATCATTGCCCATATGAGTGACAACAAAGTCAACCAATCCCGCACCAGTAATGTTGACTGTAGCAGTGATGGCAGGGGCCAACTCACCTGGGGGTAAAAAACACAGGGGAGGGAGGGTCACATTTTGGTTACAAAAATAAATTTAGAGAAGTATTACAGATTTATGATATAAAATCTTTATACAAAGCACGCACAGTGAGTGAGAGAGAGAAAGAGAGCAAACCTTCAGGTGAGGGTAAGAGGTGGTGCGTAGATTTGATTATAGGATACTTGGACAGAATCAGATTACTGAAAGTAATAAAACAAATGAATAATCAATCAAATAAGCCACTCCCCCAATCAATTCATCAATCAATACCCTCAATCAATAAAATTCTCTCAATCAATCAAATAAGCCCCTCCCCTCAATCAATCAAGGCCCTCCCCTAATCCATTAATCAACTCCCTTCCCAATCAGCCCCCATCCCCCATCAATCCCCTCCTCTCCCACTCACCCCCAAGTATGATCCCTAGTGGACGGCCCAAAGTCTACGTACATGCCCAGCTCCTCCCCTAGCCACGCCCCCAAGTCATTATTGCCAAGGAAAGGCTTGGAGGCATCGCTCTCTAGCAGAGTGATAAGGTCCGCTCCCGTGTCAATCAAGAGGGGGGCAGAGCGAGTGAGAGAGGGCCAGCCCGCATTGTCATAACCGAAGTGATACGTCCAAATAGCGGCGGTGAAATTTGTCTGAGAGAAATATATCGGAGTGAAATATATCGGAGTCAAATACATCAGTGAAATACATCACAGTGAAATAAGTGAAAACTGAGTTGAAATTAAGTAAAAATGTGATGATTTAAGTGAAAAAAGAGTAAAAATAAAAAAAATGGATGAAACTCTTTACTTTCATTTATAGAATTATTTCATATATATATATTTTGCGGATTAAAATTACAGTTTTTAAAATTTATTAAGTGACTAAAGATGATAAAGAGGATGATACTAATGATGATAAAGATGATAATAATGATGATAAATGATGATGAAGGTTTACCCTAGGCGGATGAGTGAACTGTTGCCGTGGTAACCTGTGTAGGAAACCCCCCAGACCGGATAAAGTCAATATGGTCAATACTGAAATAAATAATAATAATAAATAGACAGACAGACAGACAGACTAGGAATATAAAGCTCCTTATCTATACAAATAGAATAAAGTCAAACAAACATAAAAAATCAAGCGTATTTTTAATTAGTTAAATAACTCAATAATTATATAAATAAATAAATGAATCAACTAACATGCAGCCATCTTATAAGTGTTTCTAGTAGAATGCCCCGCCATCGCTCCATCGCCAGGAGATTTCTTGATGACAGGAAACGCGCTGTAAGAGCCAGGCTCAAGGAATGGCGACGCCAATCTTTTACCTGAACATTCAAGTCACATCAGCACAAATTAACATTTATTTAGTCATAAAAATGAAACTATTACAAGAAAATGCGTAGTACTTGCATATTTATTAAAGTCATATCAGCACACCAAAGACTATTTTAGTGATATAAGTAAACTGCCATTGAAAATTGTATAATTTTGTGATTTTCAATACAAACTTTGGGAAAAAAAAGAAGAGAAAGAAAGATATACCCTTATAGAGAGCGAGTCCAATACAAGACATACTGGCCACAACTAACCACAAAGTTTTCTCCCTGGTGTAAACTCCCCCCGGCACAAAATTATAAGCCACCGTCCAGACAGAGAATAGAATCTCAACGAGCCACATTAGGATGGCTAGAGCCATTGTTCTAGCCGGCGGAGCTAAGCCAATCTGATCGGCTAAGAGAGGCCAGATAGAGGTTATGTAGACAGCCAATAGCAGGCCTCCTAGAATATTTAGATCAAATAAATGAAGTCATAGATTATAGAAAGCAAATTTATGAAAATTATAAGATAAAACAAATGGATTTAAATCAAATTAATAGACAGAGAGAGACAGAAAGACAGGCAGGCAGACAGAGAGACAGGCAGACAGAGAGACAAAAACCAATAGAAAAAGAAAGGACAGACACACAGATCGAAAGAGAGAGACAGAGGCAGGCAGACAGAGATAGACAGAGAAACAGGCAGACAGACAGAGAGACAGAGAGGACGAATAGACAAAAGTGACAGACAGATAGACAGACAGTCACATACAAAGACAGAGACTGAGAGACAGACATATGTATACAAATAAATGAGCAATAAAGACCCAAAAATAAGAAATAAATAATTTTGACTGACTGACCCACAAAAGCAGCCCAGGTGGGGAGCAGATAGAGAGCAAGGAAGGCCCCAGACCCTACTGCCCACCAGACCAGACTGGATGTGAGGCGCACCAGGGGAGCCAGTAGGGCGCCACATAACAGACACAGTAGCACCAGGGAACTGACGGTATACATGGGCGGGGGACAGAATAAATGTAAGCAAATAAAATAAATAAGAAAAATAAAAAAAGCAACAGAGTTATCATTAATTTTCTCAGCAATAAGTAACATACATACATAGGCCTAACAAAAGAAATATGTAATATATATTCATTAGGCTAAACGTCACATCAGCACAAAACATTATTCAGAAATATATCACAAGCTCTGAGTGTGAATAAATCAAGTGATGCGTGAACGCTTGACTTTAACGTCACATCAGCACAAATGCGTCTATTTACTGACGCGTTATGAACTGTGTGTGTGTGTATAAATCAAGTGATGAGTGAACGCTTCACTCTTAACGTCACATCAGCACAAATGCGTCTATTTACTGACGCGTTATGAACTGTATGTGTGTATAAATCAAGTGATGAGTGAACGCTTCACTCTTAACACAGCAGAGCAGTCAAGTATTTTATTTGTGAATGACGGGGGAGGGGTTCTTACCCCGCCAGTGTTGTACTAGGGCCAGGATCTGGGTAACCAGTCACCACCCAACGAGACACAACTGACACCTCTCCAAATACCGCCTGAGTGACGTACAACAAACTTCCAAAACCCAGCCCAGTGGCCACCCAGCTACCCAGGGTGAGAGGGGTGCCCCCCGGGGTCCTGGGGCCCCCCCCGAAGGATTGAGGGGTGGCCCAGGGAGGGGTGGGGGGTGTGTGAGGGAGAGAAAGATTAGGAAGGCGGGGAGGGGGGGAGCGGTTAGTCAGAGATGAAGAACTGCCAGCAAGTTTTTCTTTTATTCCTTCTTTTGGTTCACTCATCTCTTCACTCATTCCTTTGTTAGTTTCATTCAAAAGCACTTCTATATTGTCATCTGAAAGAAAAAGAAAAAGAGAGAGAGAGAGAGAGAGAGAGAGAGAGAGAGAGTGAGAGAGAGTGTGAGAGAGAGAGTGTGTGTGTGTGTGAGAGAGAGAGAGAGAGAGAGAGAGAGAGAAAGAGAGAGAGAAATGATGACTTATAATGACCTTTAAAAGGAAATATTTTATCCAGTGTAGCCAAGACAGAGAGAGAGATGACGACAGAGTTACTGGTCAAGCTCCACCAAGCAGGAACAAAACTAACAAACCATATACGACTTGAGAGGAACGCAAACAGACCAAGAGACAGACCACTGATTGTCTGTGATCTGTTTTAACAGAATCAATTTATTTATAGTCTGTCATCTGTCTAAACAGACCCAATAACAAATCAATTATAGTTTTTAAATTAATATTTTAGGTAATATAGATTTTAAATTAAATTATATAACTTATAGTCTGTCATCTGTTTAGTTCGTTCAATTATAGTCTGTCATACATACAGATTCGGCAACAAACTCGACAGATTCGGCAGGGTACTTTGGTGCACCCTGTATAAAAACTAAAACAAGCCCCGCCCCTTTAGCCCAGTAGCTACTATCTAGTTAATATTGGTAGATGCCAAGATGATATAGCAGTTAAATTAATAGCTTTCATAAACGCTGCAACTAGTATGATGATAAAGATGATGATACTAAAGATAATGATGATGAAGATGATGATGATGCAACCTTTGAGAAGTGGATGAGTGAGTGAGTGATGTAGTGAGTGTAATCATTTGACTAAAGCAGCCGATGGCTAGAATGATAAGCCGACTTAAAGTGTGAGGTGCTTGGAATGAAGCCAGACTTGCAACTGATACCAGTCTAAAACAAAGCAACATGAAAATAAGCAAAAAGTTAATAAATGGCTTATATGAATAAGCCAAAGTTTGCAAAATGGCTTATACAAATAAGCAGTTTGGTCATTTTATTTTATTAAGGCGATGATACACGGTCTAGAACATAAATAAAACGTTGAGCTAAAGAGTGCAACAAGTAAGATAACCTTAGCACTTAGATCAACATTTCAATAACATTAATTGTTAGATGAATGACAGGCTACTGGGCTAAAGAGGTGGGCTTGTTACAAGATAATACCTCGTTGCTTGATTAAAACAAAATATAGTACTTAAAATACGTGCCTAAGGAAAGCAGTGGCCCCCCGAGTACGTAGCAAGGGCCCTAGTAGAGGCAACCCCAGTAGAAGGGGGCTAAAGAGAAAGAGGGCGAACCCCTCGTAGCCCGTGATCTCCAGTTCATTGAGGGGGTAGAACCAAATCATGGGGGCCAGAGCTTGAAACAGGGTCCAGAAGAGATACCCTGAAAAATATTTTCAAAATAATCACAAATTGACAGTTTTGCAGAAGTTAAAATGCAACTTTTGTCTTCTGTTCATTCTACAAGTCTGATATGACTTTATTTAATCTTAATTGCCTCGAAATATGAAAAAACAAAAACAACAAAAATAAAATCTAAGATCAGGATTGACGTTAAAAATTAAGTTAATTATTTAACGAGGGATACAACTAACATAGACCATATTTAAAAACTTCAACAAGGTGCAAAACCGAAAAACAACCATATATTTATCTAAACCAAACAACTAAAATCATAATTAACCGATGGCAGTCTCCCGAATGAGTTCCCTCGTGGAAGACATTTTGTTTTCACAAGTTCCGTCCACTTTAGCAAAACTCCGCCCCTTTTAAAATCAGGGAAACTTTAAATAAAAAAAGAAATAGCGAGAAAGAAGGAAGAAGGAAAAAGAATGCGAACTGAAATTCTAATCCGCTGTTAAAAGTTTATGGGTTATATTTAGCTTTCGAATTGTACTAGGCGTTAGAACTATAATTAGCCTATCCACAAGAGTGATAGAAGTGAGATAAATGTAGTTATTAAAATAGAAAATTGTGTATCTAGTTTTCTATGACAACTTGCATTTGAGATAATGGGAAAGGAGAGGGATGGATAGGGGGGGGGGGGGGGGTCAAATAGATAGAACAATATATAAAA
>JAQIXG010004625.1:0-12611 GCA_034700105.1 Oconnorella tubifera
TGCCTCCTCTTCGATTTTGTTTGCTGGTGGAGGGGCCGCTTCGATTACAGCTGCTTCTCTTAGATATGCTTCTTCAATTGGTAGATTGTCCACAAGTGCTAAGATAGCAGCGAATACCATTGAGTTAACAAATCTTGCTTCTGGTGTAGCATCTGGAGTATCGAATGCAGGTAAAATTTCTAGCGCAGCGGCAGTTAATGCAGCAACTGCTGGTGAGGTAGCCGGTGCAGCAGCTGGCACTGCTAGTGCTGGTACAGCTGCTGCTGGTAATGCTGCTAAATCATTTGGCACTGCTGGTAAAGTAGCGGGGTCACTTGGAATTGCTTTTGGTGTTGCTACATTTGCTGTAGATGCAGTGAATCTTGGTTTCACCATCAAGAACATTGTAGAAGGTTCTCCCACAGAGCGTGAAGATAACCTGCGCAAGGTTATAAAAGAACTACAGGATAATGTAAAGGAAATGCCTTTTGACAATGATTTCTGTAACAATGGACAAATTGTCTCCCACGAACAAATATTAAATCAAGTACTTGAATATAGCAGAAGTTTAACAGAATTAAAAGAGGAGGAAGTCTGGAATTATGTTAGGAAAAGATGGAAAAGATGTCTGAAGAATCCTAATATTAGAAATAATTCAACATGAAACTGTTACAGCAAAGTTCTTTTATTTCTCCAAAGTATACTTGTAATTATGTTGTGCTGATATTATTGAGATTTATTTTTCAAATTATTTACTTGACTAGGCCTATATTATAAATTTTATTGATATTAATTTCATCTTAATGCTGTATCTATTCGAGATGCCTCTATTATAATTATACTTTATCTGATTATGTATCTAATATGTACATTATTAATCGATTTTATGATTGCTGATTTATGATTGTAGAAATAATTGTTTATATCAAACTTATTTTTTAAAAAATCAGAAAATTTGTCTTTTAGGGGGCGGGGCTATGTCCCTACCTTCCCCTCCCATTCCTGCGTTCTTATCCTAAGACATAATTTTATATGAAGTATTTTTAGGACAACACTATTTTTAGAAGTGTTGTGTATATATATATATATAGAATTTACACTAATTCGATTTCGATCAGAGAATGGCAACATACTACATGACAATTCATTTACTAGCCATAATCGTAAGCAACGTTAAAATTAGCAGTAACATTAAAACAAGCTAATTATATCATCGATATGATAAACAATTATTTAGTAAAAATGGAATAGAATTGACTATAATTCTAATAATTGAATTCTATAGATATACCGTATCTATTCAATAATTGTGTAGCGTCAACAGATATTCTGTCATATTTTATGTTATCGTCTTGATATATATTGATATACAATGTATATCGTATTGATAATTTGATATGATAAAATACTGTTAATGCATGAAACAATAAAGCAAAAATACTGACTATGTTATAGTATTTTCCGACTATTATAGTCAATCAGCAAGATAACAGCAGAATAAAATCTGTTATACATGTAGATAATAGGAAGATTTTTCGAAAACAATTTGTGAAATTAAAATTTTGTTCTTGAACTTTATTTCAATAAATATGTTATAGGCCTAAGTTTATAATATCTAAAGTAGTTTTTTGAACAAATAGTATAGTGTGAAGCAAATTCAATAAGTTTAACAATAGTTCAATAAGTAAGAGATAGGTTATATTTATATTTTTGTAACCTAACATATATTACTTAAAACTCTTAAAACTCTTATTTGACACGCAAAGTTTGTGCTCTTGATAAAAACCTATCACTGATAAATAAAATTTGATACCGTAAAAAAATCAGTAATAGTGAAAGCGCTTGAGTTTAACGGGATTTTACCTAATTTCAATTTCTCAAAAATTGTAGCTTATAAATTTCTTAACTTATTGGCTTACTGGCTTAAAATTTTCTAAATCATTGAAAACTGCTAGACTGACATAAAAAACACTACTTAATTATTAATAGTTCAGTCTACAAATAGATTATGAGCAAAGTTAAGTTTGCAGACTTAAGATAAATTTTTAAACGAAAACGTTAACTATGTCGAATTTTCGGCTTATGATGGATCATCAGTTAACTGACAATACTCTAGAAATTGAGTTAATAAGGTTATTACTAGGCCTATTACTATTATATGTAACACATCGTTTTTGTTCTAACGCAGGCCTACAGGTAAAATTTTGTAATTTTTTCAATTAAATTTCAGTCTGAATGTTCTCTGATTTATATTGAACGGGTACGGGATCTACAATGAATATCTTGACTTAAAAATTGGAAGTCTTTGACTATTTAAATCTTAATAATGCACAATTTGTCGATCATTTAATTGTAAAGTAAGTACTACGCTAGCATTGTTGCGTTCTACAGTTTGAGAATCATTTACATAGACAACTCAATTTTAGTCTTGTAGACTTTCTTTCAGCTGCAAAAAGTTGACGTTATAAGTTGTAATGCTATAATAATGTTCAAATATATATATTATATTGTCTAAAGTTTCAGTATACATCTATATCTGTCTGTCATGAATAATGTTTTTCTATCGGCTACTTGATCATCTAATTTTCTACTTGTTAAAAACTTTCCATCGTTCGATCTACTTTCCATTCTTTTTTGATTCTATGTTTTTTCTTTTTTGTGTTTCTCTTCGCAACTTTCTCAGTTGTTCTTTATTACTTAGTTGAGTTGCTAGTACTGGTAAAAATTTGATTACTCTAGTTAGACGAAATATTTAGCATTACTAAAGGAATTTTTTTTTATTTTCTTGAAATAAACATTAATAAACGATTTAATATACTGTATATGTATTCCATTAAATATTTATTATATTTAATGGAATGTTGAAACTGTTTACGATTTCAGAACAAACTGAGTGAAAGTTTCTGGGTCGGTATATGCAAAGATCATGACACTGAAGAACTCGTATGGTTTTCTCTTTTACCAAATGACAGAGATGAAACTGTATACACTGGCAAGGGATTAAAATCAGTTGAACCATTTAAATGCTTGGGCAAAATAAAAAAGGACGGCAAAGTAAGAATACATTTTAAGTTTAAAAATGAAAAAAATGAACCAGGAAAACTTTGTGGTATTTTCAATCGTGATCAGTCAAAGATAGAAAGCTATTACGATGAAAACAAATCATTTGTGTTTCATCGAATATTGAAGTCAAATTCTAGTGACCCTGGACCAAGTCATAATGAATCAGAGCAGCGGAAAATTTTGAGAGCGAGGGAAGCTTTTCAAAAAGCACTAATAATATGGCTTCCAAAACGACGTGCCACAATTGACAAACTTATTGAGATGGCAGATTATATACGAGAAACCAAAAAAGAGGAAAACAAATTAAATATTGTTGGAAGCTCAATTGGAATAGCGAGTGCAGTATCAACAATTGGAGCTGGAATTGCAACTATCGCTACTTTTGGTGCAGCAGCGCCACTGTTTGCCGTCGCTATCGCATCCACCGCAGCAAGTGTTGCAGGAACTGGAGTTTCAGTGGGTTCAAAAATTGTATGCCAATCGTTGATTAAATCTAAATATGAAAATGCGCTTCTATTGATTGAGGAAGATGCAAGAGCATTTATTGAGGTGCAGGAACTAGCTGCTCAGATGAAAGTTCTACTTGATAAAGGATTAAGTGATCCTCATATTGCAAATATGGTTGTGGGAGTAGCCACTGCTGGTATAATTTCTAGTGCGGCAGTTAATGCAGCAACTGCTGGTGAGGTAGTCGGTGCTGCAGCTGGCACTGCCGGTGCTGGAAAAGCTGCTGGTAATGTCGCTGGATCAGCAGTTGGTTCAGCTGCTAAAGTGGCTGGATCACTCGGAATTGTTTTCGGTGTGGCTACATTGTCGGTAGATGCAGTGAATCTTGGTTTCACCATCAAGAACATTTTAGAAGGTTCTCCCACTGAACGTGAAGATAACCTGCGCAGGGTTATTCAAGAACTACAAGATAATGTCAAAGAAATGCCTTTAGACACTGATTTCTGTAACAATGGACAAATTTTCAACCATGACCAAGTGCTGAATCAAGTACTTGAATATAGTAGAAGTCTAACTGAATTGAACGAGGACGAAATCTGGAATTATTTAAGAAAAAGGTGGAAAAGGTGTCAAAAGAATCGTAATATTATAAACAATTCAATATGAAATAGTTACATACAACGAAGTAACTCTTTTTTCAATAATATACTTTTTAATTATGTTGTGCTGATATTATTGAGATTTATTTTCAAAACTCAAATTATTAACTTATATTATATACTGTTATTGATATTGATTTCATCTTAATCCTGTATCTATTGGAGATGCCGCTATTGTAATAACTTTAATTTAATTATGTTACATTTATTAATTAAATATATTATTGATATTAGTCAGTAAACTGTTTTATTCTATACAGTCTATAAGATGTTAAATATACTCGATGCAAGCTTTAATGTATCATTTACTAAATTTTTATCAATATTATATTATTTTTGCTATATAATTGTGTAATATAACGATGATATAATAAGCTTTTTAAATTCGTTATTGCTAAATTTAACATTGATTACTTGAGAAAAAAAACTTATATTTGCCTATATAATATTTCATTTTGTGAATAAAAAAATGAGTTTACAAAAAATAGTTAAAATGGCAAACAAACAAATAAAAATAATAAGTCGTCAGATCCTAAATTTAGGATTTTTTCCCCAAGTGAGGAAAACGTTGAGGCGCCCCTTAAAAAAGTCATTGGTTTTATGTTGGCATTTTTTGGGAGTCCCGAAACTTGATTGGGCCCGCGTACAAAAACTTGCTGTGGGGCCTGTGGTCAGATTGTTACGCCACTGCAACTATTTTTAGAATTACTTTATCTAGAAATTGCGTGATTTTAATTAGGGAATGGCACAGTGATTTAGAGGGAGATTGATTTAACGTGTTTGTAATTTTTTGAAGTATCACTAAATAATATTAGTTTATTTTTCTTGGAGGTCGGTGTGGTGGGCAAATACATGAAAATGAATTACCAAAAGCATAGATTGCTCTACTAGTCCCAGGAAGAAAACGATTTTCTTAAATAAATAATCTCCTTTACAAATGCATTAAATTGCATTTTATTCAAATAATGTCTCATTTCCTTGAATCAATAATTATTACAACTATATATAAGTTGATTTTGTATAAAAGTTCTACCAAATAACAATACAATAGAAATAGTAATAGTGCTCATACAAAAAATATTCTTATACATAAATTAAGGCTTTAATCAAGATTTTATAAGAAAACTATGTTCATCTTATCAGATATACTGAAAATTTATAGTTGATAAAAGTTAACAAAAATTAACACGAAATCGGAAACATCAGGAAACTGCACGTATACATTGTAAACAACACTATGATCAATGATATGAAACAATTTATGTAAAATAATCGCATTTACTGTTTTCATTGTGTTTGTTGATTTATTGATTCCAACTATTATGCAGGCTTCTTAACTTTCGAAGTATGGTTAATAATTGGCACACTTCTGAAAAATGAACATTAACAAGCAGCAATCTCAAATTGAGTTCAAATCAATATCTATCGATAGTCGTTATATATAATTTTAGTTTCACATTCCAGAGTTAAGTTTCTGTGATTTATATAATTTCTATAAATATATAATGTTTAGCTGATTTTAGAAAATGCAACGTGTCCTTACAATTGAGCAAACATAATGTTACACACTTGTATGGGCTAAGTTTTAATGACATTATGTAACTAATACTGTCTTTAAATTTTGTGTTGACTATTTATTAGCAGGTAAAAATCAAGGACTTTCAGATAAAATAAACAATGATAATCATTAGTTAGTAGGCCTAATGATTGATATAATACATGAAAATATTTATGACAGTTTATAACTAATCAGAATATTTAGTAAATGTTGTTTGAAGCGGTTTATTAATAAATATACTATTTCTAGAAATGTCCAACAAATGGTAATTTCTTTCTTTTTGACTGATATGAATGTTTCAGTAGAATAAATGTAAAATTTACAAAATAAACATTTAATGTATGAGGGAATAAATGTAACACTTTTTTAACCATTGGTGTAAATACGAGGATTGGTCGGAAAGTTTGAGCCCTACTCAACAAGAAAAAATCGTCCCAGCAACTTCAAATGCTATGTGTATTTGAAAGAAAATGTTATATACTAATATGTTATATAACGTATTATATTTGAACATGTCATATTCTAAATAAAATGTTAAGTTTGGTGTTATTTGATTTATTACTTTTCGACATAGTCGCCATGGCGCGCTACACACTTATGCCATCTGTTTGACCAATTGTCAAATCCACTTGTAAAAAATTCTGGTGAGCTCTGTCTCACCCATGCTCTGTCAACCATGCTCTGAAACTTTTACAGTTTCCTCCCTGTCAAATTTCTCAAAAAGACTAAAGAAACTTGATAAATAAATTCATAGAAAACGATCGGGCCTACAGAATATCCACCTGTACCACGACAATGTCCGTTCTCATATCATAAATGCCACGACTGTTGCATCGCCGCGAATGAATGGACTGTGTCACCGCGCAACTATGATCTCGCCCCGTTTAATTTTTATTTATTTGGTCTCGTGAAAGACTACCTGAGAGGTAAGACATTCAATAGCGACGAAGCTGTGAAAGTTGAAGTCAGAGCATTTGTGAGGCAGTGCTCACCAAAATTCTTCACAAGTGAATTTGACAAAAATAAAAGATGCAACAGTGTGTCACACGCCACGGCGACTATGTCAAAAAGTAATGAATCAATTAAATAACACTAAAACTTTACATTTTAGGTAGAAACTTGCTGTTTTATGTACATAAAACATTTGAAGTTGCTAAAAGGTTTTCTATTATTGAGTAAGGCTCGATCAAGACTTGCACAACGGCCCTCGTAGATTTAAAAATGTTTAAAATTGTTACTGTCACATCTTGCAAATGTGAATAAAAATCAGGTCAAATGCCAATGAAAATCGCGAACTAAATTGTTTTCAATTGTTTTTACACTGACACCACGAGTTCGTGCAAACTTTAAAGTGTGTAACATTTTTGTAGTATTGGGAAAGAAATTGATGAGCAATTACTATTATTATTGAAAACCTTCGTCATTTTATCCAGTATGGCTGGTAATAAAATAATTTAACAATACAATTTATAATTTGTTAATGTAGGCATAATTCATAACTAACATTTTAATTGAATTCAGTAAAAACACTTCATTACTATTATCAGATGAAATATAATAGGCTTACTTCAAAATGACAAGTTAAACTGTTATCAAACTGCTGATCATGACATCAGCAATATGCTTTCGAATATTATTTGTGACCAAAGTCAGTTGTCATCTTAACATTCTTGAGCAAGAGAATTTCAGTTCAGAGTCAAGAACTTCATGCAAACATGTTGTTTTACATCCCCGTCCACTTATTTTCCTACTAATTTAGTCACGACTTAAATCGATTTCGTATACTTAAATAAACTTGTAATTAATAAATAATTAATTAATTTAAGATTTTAGCAGTAATAATTTGCTTGAAGTAATATTAAATTGTTTAATAGTTTATCTCACACTAGGTTAGGATAATAACACATCGTATTTATTTAATAATAGTATATCGTCAACAGATATTATGATATATTTTGCGTATTATATCCTTGATATACTGTTTATATACATATATACTTTCTATGTTGTTAATAGCGCGGTCAACATTTCCAACTTCAATATAAATTAAATCCTCATTTGCTAGTTTAATTTCATACGCCAATAATTGTCTTTAACTATGCCATTTTTAACTAAATTATTTGTTGTGCAAGCATTTTTAAAACTATCTGCTAAATAATCTGCACATCGGATTTATTCACAATGTTATTAACGATAAAATCAGAATTTTTATTAGTTGTCTTTAAAGTAACTTTCCATAACTTCCAAAATTTATTCTTATTAACACGTAATGAAATATTTTGAAGTTTTTGTGCAACATTATTTTTAGGTCACTTTGTTTCTAATTAATTAAATATTTATTCTTTTATGTGCTGTATTTTTATAAACACAAATTTCATTTTTGGACGCCCTGCATCACATCAATCTTTCAAAGATTTAATTGATTATTTTTTACACTTATTCAACGACTCATAGCATCAGAAAATGTATGCACTGATTCGGCTAAAATTTATAAACGTGGAATTTTCAAATTGAAAATTTAAAAAATCATCGACAGGGTTTGAACACGTAGCCTTCTAATCTGGAATCTGACGTGATATAGTATAACGCTAATCCACGATAAAGAATAATTGTTGCGCTCATTTGAAACTTTATCCATTAGCCTACTTCGCTCGCTTTGTATAAGTTAAGAGCGAGCAGAGTTCAAGAGAATTATATATTATAAAGATAGTCACAGGCGATATTTTTCAGAAAAAAGTTGTCAAAATAAAAATTGTGTTTTAGTAAAAGTTCTTCACTTCAATTTAATCTAGTTTCAATTTCTCCAAAATGAGAACTTATATAGCTCCCTGGCTTAACTGTTTGCTCGCTGACTTTTTGTAAAACCCTTGAAAAACTTATCTAATAATATAAACAGATTTCAACATTTGAGGTAAGTCCATAAACGATGACTGCGCGAGAAGTGAAGTTTGCAAAACTTTAAATAAATTTTATACGCTGGCATTAACTACGTTGATTATTCTGTAGCTGGTGTAACATTAGTAAGGCCTACCTAATATTGCTATTAACAGCAATATAATATTATTTTTAATTCAACATTTTCATCATAACGAAAAGGTAAAATGATTCATTTTTGTTTCAATTAAATTTCGGTTTTTCATGTTTCCTAAGTTATATTTAAATTGGGGATGTATATCTAGACTTAAAAATTTTAAGTCTTTTGATTATTTTGGTGAAAATTGTTTTTCTCTTAGAAGCAGACATTTTGCATTTGAAAAAAATTCTTTTGCCATTGTCATGATTAGAATATTTTATATAGTAATCTAGCGAGTTATTCTTATATTTAATTGGAATGTTGAAACTGTTTACGATTTCAGACAGAACAAAATGAGTACCGGTAAAAGTTTCTGGGTCGGTATATACAAAGTTTATGACATGGAAGAACTCGTCTGGTTCAATCTTTTACCGGATGATACAGAAACAAGTATATGCACTGGCAACGGTTTCAAATCAGCGAAACCATTTAATTGCTTGGGCATAATAATTAAAAATAGTAATAACATAGACATAAAGTTTAATTATAAAAATAAAGCAGAAAAACTTTATGGTATTTTCAATCATGATAAATCAAAGATAGAAAGTGTTAATGACGAAAAGAAATCGTTTGTTTTCCATAGAATATTGAAGTCAAATTCAAATGAACCTAGACCAAGTCATAATGAATCAGAGCAGCGGAATTTTCTGGCAGCAAACGAAGCTTTTCAAAAAGCACTAAGAAAATGGAGTCTAACAAGATATGCTATAATTCACAAACTTATTGAGATGGCAGATAACATGCGTGAAACCAAAAGAGAGGAAAATAGATCAAAGATTATTGGACGCTCAATTCGAGCAGCGAGTGCAATTGCAACAATTGGGGCTGGGATTGCAACCATTACTACTGCTGGTCTAGCAGCACCACTGTTAGGTATTTCTATTGCATCTAGCGTTGGAAGTGTTGCAGGAACTGAAGTTATAGCCAGGTCAACACTTATTGGCGAATCAAAGATCAATACCATATATGAAAATGCGTTAAAATTGATTCAAAAGGATACAGTGGCACTCGATGCTGTCAAAGACTTAGCTGACAAAATGAAAGATATTATTGATAAAGGAAAGATATCATTGTTAAAGTATCCTCTAAAGTCTAAATTGACTTTCTCTCATTTTCTTACTGGTGGTCCAGTAGTAGCTACATTGAACGCCTATACATGTATACGTGATTTAGTCGACAATCTATCAATAACAGAGGAAGCAGTTGAAATGACCGCAATGGCTTCTAATGCAACAACTGCTGCACGTAACGTTTCTGATGTTGGTACACCTGTTTGTAATGTTGCTAAATCAGTTGGGACAGCTGCTAAAGTAGCGGTGTCACTTGCAATTGTTACTAGTGTTATTACATTAGTAATTGATGTGCGAAATCTGATCTCCATTATTACGGATATTGTACACGGTTCTCCGACTGAACCTGAAACTAATCTACGCGAGATCATTAAGGAATTGCAAGATAATGTCACAGACATATATTTTCAATCTTCTTTAAAGGATAAAAGAAATATTTCCCAAGTATTGCAGGAGATACTGGAATTCAGTAAAGGCGTAACCGAATTGAATGAAACCGAATTGAGCGAAATTTGGGAATATTTGGTGAAGCAATGGAAAAGAAGTCAAAAGTGATGTCATTCAAAAACCATTTATATCTATGACCGCTGATTGAAACTCGTGACAACATTTGATATTTTATGGCTATAATTGATTTCCTCTATTACAAAATGAGACATAAATATTTGTGTACAATTATGCTCGTTATGAATATAATGCATTTTAACACATAACTTTTCGTAATCCATATCCTATTATTTTCCGTTAGGTTTGATTGATTTTTGAACTAACAATTATTCTACAGTATATGTAATTACTGTGTTTCAAGTCTACAGCTAAATTAATTGTTTTCTAAAGTATCGAATTTCATTGTTTATTCACGAAATGAAATTAAGTTAAAGAGCGACGCGGCAATATTGTACATGATAAACTAAATTATTAACCTAATTACCTAATTGTTGCGTTTAATGTTACTATAAAATTTACAGTTGCAGTTTTTGTCGCCTCCTCCTTATTAGATATCATTGCAAAGAATGTATCCATTTGTACTCATCCTATTCCGATATGAGCATTAAGAAAATATATCTGTATTGTCACGTTTTAGTCCAAAACTTTAACGAATAGGCGTTAAAATGGGTTAAATTGAGTTTTTGATAAAAAATCCAAAGTTAGTGAAAAGATTAAGGATTTACACCCCATACTTACCCCGTAATTTTCACCCTGCCACTTCATTCTTCCTGTGTGCATACAAGACGGAAAGGAATCACGTTTTAAAAATAAAACTTGATTCCTAAAATATAAAAGTTCACCAAAATAGACGTCACTTTTGACTATCACGGGGATCATTTACTTTTCCAAAAACGTGATGACAAATTTTTCTCTTTTATTTAAGTTTTCTCTTGTTGTTTCTCATTATTATAATAACATCCGTTTTTAAAACTCCCTTTACAAACATTACTAATATGGCAAATAAAAGTAATAACTTGCCTTTTTCAGAGGGGAGTGTTTAAAGTCAATTCCAATATATATATATGCAAAAGAACTTTCTAAAATCAGGGGGGGGGGGAGGCAAAGTGCGCGGGCCAATGGCCGCGGGCCATTTGCATTTTCGAGAAACGAAGCGATGAGACAAACCGGGGGGGGGGGGGAGTTGGTTAGTATAGTGTGGGTGAGTCGCCTCTCCAAGAAATACCGTTAATTTAAACATGTGAAATGATGAATTTTGGGCGCTTTTAGAAGTGAATTTATAATATTGAACACATTGTTTTTAAACAACACATAAAAATAATGGGGGTAAGACTGATGTACAAAATAATTATCTTAAAGCATCATATACCTCATTTTAATTTAATAGCAAAACGAAATAATATTACTGGTTGCCTAGAAAAGAAAATGAATATATGTTATTTTAGGTCCAGCATGATATTTCTGGTTATGATTTTCTAAGATAAAATCAAACCGTGATTACTAATAAATGCAAATTCTTAAATCTGATCATTTATAAACGAAAAAATAAATTGATTTTTTCAACGTTTTGGAGGTGATCTTGGAGCCAATTGTTGTTAAGGTTTCGCGAGCCACTCACCTTTGGGCCGCGGGTCGCTAATCTTGAATTGCACTGGTCTACTAAATCGAGTTAAGGCGCATCTTAGTACCAAGCCAAATTTGTTAGAATTTTACTTGATAGAGTTTGACCTGAAACAAAAGATAAAAATTCGAATTCTAGATTAACTCCAATACTTATAACATTTGTATAAAATCACTACTAAGCTATAGTAAAAAAGCCAAATCACAACTAAACAGTGGCAATAGGAACGCAGCAACTCTACGCAGCATACACGTAGAAAAAAGATGTTATTAAACCTCGTTGCCTTTATGATCTTAAAAATATGAAATAAATTAAACAAAATGGTCGTCCTAATTAGTACTCACTAACAACAATAGATATATTAATAATTGTTATTGTAGATTAACAATACTGCAAACAACATTTACTATTTAAAAAAATAGTATTAATGAATTTATGACTTATCTTTTAGTAAAAGACACCATGCTTAAAAGATCATTCTTATTAACGGTAATGTAGTTTTTTTCTGTAAAGCAAGGGGTGTCATTGAAAAAAACGACTCTAGTCTCTAACATTTTAATCGACTAATCTTTCCATTTAATGATGTAATATCTTTCATTTTCTTATGCAAACATTTATTTTCTTCAAACTTATTATAGGCTACTATAGCCTACACCTTAATGATAAATAACATTTATATTACATTTATAATATT
>JAQIXG010004626.1:0-12611 GCA_034700105.1 Oconnorella tubifera
AACCGTCCACCCGATGAACAGTCCGCCGATGAACAGTCCGCCGATGAATAGTCCCCCGATGAAACGTCCTAGAATCGTCAGAATAAAGTGAAAAAATAAAAACAATAAAAAAATTGTTAGGTATTTTATTAGCTAGGAATAGCAAAACGATTATAACTACTCTTTGTATCTTGATTTAAAGAATAGATTTAACACGATTTTAAATATCAGCTAAAATTCAGAAATTTAATTAAAATAGTAAGTTAGTAGTAAATGCGCCCGTCTAAGCACGGGCAATCTCCTTAGGTCGTTAATAACTAATATTAAAATTCAAGGTGAAAACAGATGCTTATAATAAAGAAACATTTGTTTGAAATAATTAGGAGACTGAAAATAAAGAAATCAAATATAAAATACAAGTATTAAATTTAAGAAATTTAAGTATAAATTTCTTAAATTTCGCATAAATTTTTCTAACATTTCTTAATGTTTAATTTAAATAAAACTTTAGACTTTATTTTGACATTAATGTTCTTAAATTGTTTGAATCTTGGCATAAAATTAAATTTTCTTGAGATGTAAGCTTAAGCTTATAGTAAGTTATGTAAGCTATTGACTCACAACATTGCCTGCTGTTAGAATCACTGAAACTATTCAAAGATCTAAAACTTTTCGACATTTGTAAGTTTTACATATCCAGTTGAATATTTACGACTACGGGTTAGGGTTAGAGTTTTTCATTTACTAGACAGCATTCGCAGACGAATATTTTTAATAGTCTATTTATTGACAGCATTAAAGCTTACGATATAAGCTGCATCACTCATCACTTGGCTTGTTGATGTTCATGTGAACTTTGTTCATAATTAATGAACATCAGAGCAATGTTGAAAGTCATTAGCATCATATATTATAAAGCTACTACTGTCTGTTTTACAAATATAACTTGCACTGCAGTTAAATTGTAGCAAATGTTTCATTTAGCGAAAAAAGATACTCAACGTTTTGGGACAGTGCACCACCGGAAACAAGCAGCGCAAAAGTGGAGACCTCTGCATTGACCTAGGCAAGTGGAGGGGGGGGGGTTGTGGAGGTTATAAACCCACTCCCCGTTGGAGGTCAAAACAATTTTTTATCATGTTAAAGATGTCAGTTTAGTGGTCAAATCCCCCTTGTGACGATGATTTTTCTGTTGGATACATGTATTTAGAGACCAAATACATGTACTTGAATACCAAATACATGTACTTGAAGACCAAATACATGTATTTGGAGACTAAATACATGTATTTGGAGACCACATACATGTATTTGGAGAATACATGTATCCAAACCAAATACATGTATTTGGAGACCACATAAATCGAATTCGCTATCAATTTATGCAGTAAAAACTAAATTAAATTAGATTCAGTTAAAATCTAAAGATAATTAGGGGAAATGGGCTATTTGTGAATAAATAATATAGAAAGAACTGATATTGTGTAAAAAAAGCTAAAACTGAAATGATTTGGAAAACTGTAACTAAAACTGAGCAGAAAAGATTTTGTACATAAAAAACTGAAACTACTACAATCATTCAAAACTGAAATATCCCTTTTTATGAAATTTTTAACTGCAACAACCAGCGTCTAATTTCGTCAATTTTCTCTAAATTTTCCATAATTTTACAGCAGCTTTTTTCTAGTAGTGCATTATGAAAGCATTAGCTTTATGAAAAATACTAATTACGAATAAAAAAGCAAATAAAAATATATCGATCGTCGAAACAGGTGCTTTCTACAGTCTATCCTATAAATTAGCTGAAGGCAATTTTAAAACAGTAAATGCTATGCCAGCTATCAGTGAAATATTATACTGTTCTTGAATAGGGTAAGAAAATATTATGCAAGATTATAACATTTGCATAAGACGTCTTATGCAAACGTTATAATCTTGCATAATATTTTCTATACAGTGGCAAAGCCAAAGAGGGGTTTGTGAGGGCTATTACCCCCCATTTGAGGTATATTTTGTAATGTTAATCGAGTCAGTTATCGGTAAAGTGATAGCCCCCCTCCGCCTTGTGACGATTTTATCAAAAAATAGCTATGGATACATATATGTGGGAATCAAAATACCTGTAAAAAATTGAGTGCAATAACCTAAAAATAAAAAAGGTAATCATTTCATTTTTTGAACCCCGGCCCCCCTTACAGAAATTTTGGCTGTGCCACTGCTTCTATATATACAGCAGACGTAGAAACATAAACAATACTGATGTAAGACAATGGCTTAGATCTGGTTCAAAGTTTCCTATAAATTATATCAGTTTCTTTGTAAAAACAGAAAATTATTTTCAAAAATTCATGTTGCTAGAAGTAAGCTTAGCTTATAAATTAAGAGTTTTCTAATTTAGACTATAATTCGAAATGTGTAACTTGCAAAGATATCATCTACCGATAAGAGGCATAGTTACAATTGGGATTAGGGTTAGAGTAATTTTTTAGATAAGTTCAAGTCCAGTGGCGAAGCCAGAAATTGATTAAGGGGACGGGGGAGTGCTTCCAAAATTTTGACTGTTATTCGTTTTTTAGGTTATCACTCAATTTTATTCTCCAATTGCATGTATTTGGTCTCTAAATACATGTATCCAACGCAAAAAATCTCATTACATCGTCACAAGGGTTGGAGGGGGGCTAACACTAAATTCATATGTTTAACATAACAAAACAATTGTTTTGACTTCCAATGGGGGTGGGGGAGTTATAGTCCTAAAACCCTCCCTTTTTCCCACGATTTTTTGAAAATAATTTTTCCTATTTAATTTTTTTGGGATCGATTTGTTCTGCTACATGAAAACTATTACAACAATACATTATACCCACTGCATCTTAAAACCACATTCTACACAAAAAATACAATCTACCTACCGCGAACAGCAACACAGCCGCATAAGTCAACCCAATCACAAAGGGTGTAACCATCTCCTCTCCCCCCTTAGCTTTATCATAACACGCAAACACCACAAAAACGTAAAAAAACGTCGCAAAAAATTCAACCCCAAACCCCTGGCCTTCCGAGACGTTCGGCATGGGTACCGTGGCCCCCGCCCCGTCAAATGTGTTTCCCGCGGTGACTGCTTTCACCAGGGCGGCCCCTAGGATGGCCCCTAGTAGCTGGCAGACCACAAAAAGGGCAAGTTTGACTACACTGGTGCGTTTGGTTATCAGCATGGCTAGACTAACTGCTGGGTTAAGATGGGCGTCGCCTAGTGAGCGCACGCAGTAGAGGATAGCAGCCAGGGTTAGACCGAAGGCTAGGGCTATCTGGGATAGGGAAAAATGTATGCTCTATTAGGGTTAAGTTTAACGTCTGTATTATCGTATTATATGAACGATGTCTCAGACGTAGCTGTCAATTTAAGCGTCTTACTAAAGGGTGCAGATAGTCAGAGAAACAGTGAATTATACCGGTTTCAAATCTGGACCTATCAATTTTCAATCAAGCTCTCTAACCACTTCTCTAACAAGCCTCGACGGACAATAATAGTTATATTAATTATTAGTTAATAATGAATTTGCTTTAAAACATGATTTCTTCACGACGCTTTGTTTGTATAATGTACAGATTAGAAATAGAAAAAAGAATATTTAAAGACACATAGACACTTAAGAACACAAAAAGACGATAACAAATATAACTTATCATATAGAATTTACAATATATATTTTAAAGTAATTAATAATTAATTGAGCTTAATTACGTGTAATTATTCCTTAACGGTAAATAGATATTACAAATTATAAATTATAATATACAATAAAATACAATAAAAAGAGAATAAACAATTATTATGCAGCTTGCAATGAAGTGTATTTTTACCTTGACGGTGAAGAGATGGGCCGATCGGTCGGTATCGGTCCAGGCCCCGCAACCGATAAGGACGAGGAACATGGTCCCCAGGAACTCAGCGATGAGGGATCGCCAGAAGCGAAGCCTGCGGACGTCCTCCTGTATGCGGGCCATCTCAGTGCGGGCGGAGGCTTTTAGTCGCCTACAGCACGCCTGGAAGGACAGACAGACAGACAGAGAGTAGGATAGATAGATAGATAGATGGGTAGATAAATTAATTAAGACAGACAGAGAGTTGGATAATATAGCAATTATATATTATTTAAAATAAATGATGATCAAATATTTAAAAATACACTATTAAGTTCAATAATTTTTATTTATAATTGAACTATAATTGAAATATATTGAGCAGATACTGCAGATAGAGATTTTACTGATAGAAAAAAACTTTTGATGTAACTATAAAATTATATTACATAATAAATATAATTATTATGTTATATAATTTTTTATTTCATCAAATTACGCGGCGGTTAAAAATATTTATTCATAATTTGAATTAGTTTGCTCAAGTTAATAGTTCATTTCTGTGCTGCCGTAACAGCCGGTCGCATAATATTGTCATACTCTAATTGATTTGGTGCAGTTTCAAAACATAGAAAATGTAAAAACAGTTTTTATAAAAAACTCAATTGAAATTAGTGGGCTAGGATTATTCTGAATTTAAGGTTAGAGCTAATCCTAACCTTCATTTTAACTAAAACCAAAAGTTTTTAACCGTAAAATAGTTCTTTTAAATTTAAGATTAGGATTATGGTTAGTGTTAGAGCTAGACTTAGCTCTGGGTTATGCTTGGATCTAATCTAACCCTAATCCATAAATTTCGAATATTTATGAATTAATATAAAAAATAAATAATACAGGTTAAAAAGGTCGTCATGATTGTCTTGACTGGATTAACCCCCCCCCCTCTTCTCTCCCCCCTCAGATTATTATTTTCTGTCACAGTCAAACATTAACCTAACCATAATCATAACTTATTATTATTATTAACAACACATGAAAGCATGCTGCAACACGAACAGATAATGTTAGACATATGTTAAGCATTTATCAACTTACTATTTGTATTTTATGGAAAAAAATCTCATTTAGATTTTACAAAAAAGGGATTTTCTCTATATTTCCAATCCTATATTGCTTTTAGTCAAATTTTCCGCCCCTCCCCCGTAGAAAAATTCTAGAAACCACGGACTAATCATCGAGAGAACACACTTATTTTTTGAAGCAAGCTTGCTTTATTATGTCCGCCATATTGGTTCATCATGTATTGATAACAAAATAAACAGTAAATACAAGAAAATTTATATTTAAAAATAAAAAAGGAATATTTTAATATTAACTATATTTAAACATGTTATTGATTTTAATCAAATATTTCTAGGTACCCTTAAAACGAATTGTAAAACAATTCGTGTTAAGCGTACCCTATGGCGATTTAAGCTACAAATATGTAGTAATATATTATATAAATTTATAGGAAATCACTATATAAGCGTTTTGCTTTTCATTCGTCCTTGTAAGAAATCAATTATTTTAATTGCTAATTTAAAATGCAGAGAATTAAGTTGTACAGACAATTAAATAATTTTTCTTGCGCGATAATTTTCAGCACAAAAAATATAGAAATAAAAGTTAAGGAAATACTTCATTTGAAATTTCTTTTAAAATAATATCCTAAATGATAAATAAATAAATACATGAATAAATAAGTATAGACTACTACTACCAGTCTTATTTAAATAGTTTTCCACTTCCGGTTGATTTTTAATTTCGGTTTTATGCCCCAGTACGAAATTTCGAAATAAATACGTTAAAATTAGACAAACTCTTAAGTTTACATTACGTTACAAAAGTGTGTTAACTACAATGTTACGTAACTAAAACGCGTTAAGATAAAGCACCAAGTTGAGACGCAACGTCAATCACAAAATCCTAAGTAGGGCCAATCTTGAACGTTCAAATAATTAATCATTAATAATTACAAGCGTTCATGTATTTATTTAAATTGTAATTTAGCATTTCTATAAGAATCTATATATAAAGAAGTCCATATCCGATCTAAGTTTCAATTATTTAAAAATAATACTTGTTATATACTAATTCAAATTAATTACTAATAATTACTAAATATAACTAATAGCTAACTAATTTTAACCAAATAAATTAAACATTACTAAGAATAAGAACAATTTATTATTAAATTATTATTAATATTTTACATTATTAAGCATTATATTATTAAGCTTTAAATCTTTATTTCTAATAATAATACAATGGCATAGCTGTTTTGCTGTTATAGTTATTTAAAATATGTAACTGATGTATATACATGTATATATTGTATATAGGCTATACTCATAAATATAAGCCTATGAAATGCAATTATTCTCAAAAGCAAAGTCATAATAACATCTGTAGGTCATAGTCGTATTGGTTTGCATAAAATTTTAAATAAGGTTAATAGTAATAATAAAAAATGATTTTATTTAATGTAATGCATATTGTAATACATATTGTGTATTCCATTTAAAGATTATACAATGTTATAAAGTAACAATTATCAAACAAATCAATAAATAATGGACATTTATGTAATGAATATGTAGCATTCCATATAATGTAAAAATAATATTTTATTCATTTTTATTTTTTAATAGCCCTTTAAACAATATAGCAATGCAATTTGACATGCATAATTTTTCTATATAATATTTATCGACATTTTTTCAATTTCAATATAAAATTGGGCGTTATTGCCCACCTCTGCCTCCTCCTCGTCTTGTTCTAGAGATAAAATAGATATTATAAATTGGACTATTTATCTACCGAGCAATTCAAATACATAATGATAGCGAATTATTTCATTGGCGGAAGCGATTTTTTAAATATAGCGATTACAATTATAGATATTACATTTTAATTTTTAAGCAATAGAATCACAATTTTCCCTTAGTAAATTTTCAATTTACTATTTTTGAAAGCATTTGATATCTTTTGAAATAAGCCTTAAATAATAACATTATTTAAGGTCTGCAATTTTTACAATGTAAATCCTATATAACTAAATAATTTAAATATTACTTTAGTACATGTAATTAAACCATAAGTAATACTTTTTATAACACAAGAAAATATTAATATTATTATAACGAATATTGTAAGATTTCTAATTATACCATTTGGTGACTAAAAACGTTAAAAGTAGCAATTAAATAAATTCTAATAAAGCTTTTTATAGGCAAAAAGATGCGTATATAAGCTATTTTATATATGACCATTGCATACAATAAAAATAGTGCTCAAGATACTGTTACATTATAAACTGATTAAATCCATTACATACGCACCAAGCGCAATGTCTTATCGAATAAGACACCTGATTTTTGAATCTCACTTAGTATTACATTATTATCAATTTAAATTTCAGTTATTTGACTAAATTACCCACATAGGCCTACTTTTAAATAGTGCAAATTTACTGTCTGCTCATTTAATATTAATTTTATTAATTATAAAATAGGTCTATAAATAAATCTATTATAAATAAGCATATTTTAAATAAGCCTATTCTAAATAAGTCTACTGTATATAGATAAGCCAATTATATACATAAGCCTACTGTATTAGGTCTATTGTAAAAAAGCTACTTAAATTGCCAATATTTTAAAATTAACTTAGCTTATATTTACATATTTTTATATCTTATTTTGATACTGCTGCTTCTAATAATATTAAAACATTAAACAATCTGACCACTGGTCAAGAGACAAAAACCTAATAAATCTAAAAACCTGACCATTTAATAATACAACGATTTAGAATTCAATAGATCTTCTTACAAGTGCACTCCAATAAAAGTTTTTTTATTGGCCTGTAATTAAGACAGTGCCTCATAGGCTCAATAGTAGTAAAAATGTTTAAAAGGTGGGAAGGGTGGGGAGGGCGAGTGAGTGGAGGGAGTATATCTAAAAAGGCTTATTGCAGATGCCATAAGATTTTAGCGATAGTTTATTTTAATATCGATAGTACCGTCGTTATTGAGATATTATCGTAATTATTATCGATATCATTGAAATTATCGCGATTATTAGTACAACATCGCTATTATCGTAATTATTAGAACACTTTCGTCATTTTATAAAATACATCTTTAATTGCGGACTTTTTAACTTATTTTTTACTGAAGCTGTTTTAAAATAAGCACGCTTTGTTTTCAGTAAAACTAATTTTATTATACTCGAGTCCCAACTCACAAATGTCCAAAAAAACTTTTTTCTGATTTGACGAAGTCGGTGTAATGTCCCCCACCCCTTACCCCCTAAACCCTCTCAACCCCCCTCCCGTTACCACCCATCACCCCCCTCAACTAATTTCAAAAATGAATAATTGCAGCAATGATAAATTGTAACCACTTCAACTTTTTAAGTTAATTGTAGAGCACATTATATCAAATGCAATTGAAAACAATACCACTAAACTCACCGCATTAAAGCTCTTTCACATAAATATTGAAAATTAATCTTAAACACAAATTGAGAATAAAAGGTCTCATTATAAAATTAGAAAAATAAAAATTCGAGAAAATAATATATAATTATAGAGGAGGGCAGACGGGGGGGGGGGAAGATTTAAGGGACATAAGCTCCCATAAAAATAATAAAAAAATAAAATTAGACTTTCTGTAAGACTTTTTATTTAAAAATTAAACATTTTATTTTTTTAAAAGAATACAGTAGTTAAATTTCTCTCTTCTTTAAACTAAAGAAATGCAAATTTAATAAAATACCTCAAATTCTATAGATTTCTTTTTATAACAAAATATTATTTACGCTCGCGGGTATTATGCGGCGGATAAAACGCAGCCGTAAAATAAAACGCAACCGCAATAAAACGCAACCGTAAGGAAACGCCCGAATGCCGCAAGCTCTTACCTGCATTACACCGAGACGCAAGATCAAATGATTGCATGCTTTAAAGTACCTAAGCTAACTCAAAGCAAACACAAATGAGCCATTGGTAAAATATAGTGTTATCTTTTGGGTGCGCTCGATGTGTTTTTCTCTCGATTCGAATAAATTTACTCGTTTCAAGATGACGCTAAAATTGAATTTTGCTTTTAATGTCTGTATTATGGCATTATATGCATGATGTCTCAGATTCTGCTGTCAATTGAATCGTTTTACTAAAGGATAAAGCAAGTATAATGTCTGGATTATCGTTTTATATGAACAATATGTCTCAGATGTATCGGCTAACTTAGTCGCATCACTAAAGGGTGCAGCAAGTTAAGTTTAATATCAAGAAAATTAAATTAAATTAATATAAGCACTCACTATTAAACATTATTGAAGGTAAATTAAGTAGGCCTAATACATTTTAATCGACCAATAATATGACAAAATGATATTTTTTGGTCAAACCTAACTCTATTACTCACGAACTCGCGAACTCTCTAACTCAAGAACACCTTTCAGAACTCTATCACGAACTATTTAACTCAAGAACGCGCCTCTAGTTTTCAGCTGTATGCAAACTTACAGTCTGTTTACAGAATTTGAATCTTATCCGACTGGTAGCAATTTCCTGCTATCCAAAGCAATAAATTCTTGTGATAAACTTGCTTAAGTTTTAAATTAAGAAAACGCCTGCATGTTTAAATGTAAAAAAGTTCAACAACATGGAGGGAGGGAGGGTGCTATGTTAAATTGTTAGTAGGGGGGAGGGGGGAGATGTATTATGGAGGGGGGGGGGGGGTTAAAAAATATTAATGTTGAACGTCTGGATTATTGCATTATATAATGGTATCTCAGACATAGCTGTCAATTTAAGCTTCCTATTAAAGGGTGCAGTGAGTTAGGTTTAAAGTCTGGTTTACCGTATTATAAACGATGTTTCAGATGTATCTGTCAATTTAAGGGTCTTACTAAAGGTGCAGCAAGTTAACTCAACAGTGAACATTTACGGGAATTGAATATGAACTTCAAATAGGCGAAATATGTACGCCTACACATGTTTTTCTTGCAAATATTTTACTTTCATTTTATTTATATTTTAACTTAAAATCAACTTAAAGGTTGCAAGCAGTTTAACCTTTTATTGAAATACAAAAATGTTGAATTTTTCTATTAAGCTTATCTTAATCTTATATCAAAGCTTATTTTTATTAGGGAGCAAATTTAGTTCTAGTTTTCTGTGATAAGTTTTTAGCTATAATGTTGCTAGTTCAAATGATAGAGTATTATTGTGACAATGATAAGTTGTAGACTGCATCATTGCTTTGATAAAGCGTTATGAAAACAGCAAGGCCGAGACGCTTACTAATTAATTCAACATGTTTTGTGCATAAACAGATGATAAACAACAGCGAGGCCTTGGTTTTATCTTACTCCGCCCCTTTAGCCCAATTGACATGTCAATCAAAATGATTACGTTAATTAAATCTGTGTTTTGAATTCAATGCGAAGGTTTGTAATAGCGAAGTGGTTAGAGCGCTGGAGTCGGACGCAACAGGTCCAGGTTCGATTTCTCGAAATGTTCACTATTTCGATAACTTTCTGCACCCTTTAGTCAGACGTTTAAATTGATAGCTAAGTTTGAGACATCGTTCATATAGTATACGGCAACCCAAACGTTAAACTTAACTTTTTGCATCCTTTAATACGACGCTTAATTTAATAATTGTAATACAATAATCCATTAAATGAAAGCTATTTTTTAACATTTTTGCTCAACAGTTTTAGATAGGGTTAAAATTTGGGTCAGGGCTATAATTATCTAATAATATATAATTTGACTAGAGTACTTTCGGGCGGGGCTAGTGAAAATTCTCGCGATACCTCGCTCTATGCACTGGTGATGGCTGAAATCATGGTACCAACATTGAAATAAAAACAGTACGAATTCTCAATCCAGGTTTTACTACTGCATCGGGTTAAAAAATTAAAATTTTTCGTGGGATTAGTAATCTTGCATAAAAATAATTACAACAGAAGGAGTGATGGGGGGTGGGGGTGGGGCGCGGGAGTAAGCTGTATTAATAATAACGTAATAGAATGTTTTAACTTAACCCTCAATATGTGTCAAAAATTTTCACGATATTTTTTATAACCTGGGGTATGACTATTAAGCCCCAGGGTGTTTAATAGTGAAAAACTTAATCGTTAATTTAATTCAAAATAATACGAATCTAAACAGTTTATGTGTCATTTTTCTTTAACATTTTGATTAAAAGTTGCGCGTACTGCATAAAATCATTTTTAACCTTTAAATATTAAAATACTAGAATGTTTACAAATAAACGAAGAAAAAACTCGGTGTTGAAAATTAATTGAAACATGCATGCGGTGATAAAACATTTCAATGAAAACTGATATAAAAGATCATCACTTATTTTTTGGAAGGAATCACCCTTTTGTGAAATTCTGGCTACACCACTCAACCCCTCTCCCTGTATTTTCCCCAATTTCTATAATCATTATTTTTTTGCCAGGCCTCGAACCCGTCAACAACCAGAGGTGTAGTCCATACACATCAATCGACTACCAGATAAACATTCACGATTCCAATTTTATATGGTACTCCGACAAAACGGCTCCGAATACATTAACCCGACAAAATGGCCCCGAATAAATTAATCCGACAAAACGGACTCAATTGCTTTAACACGACAAAATGACCCCGAATATATTAACCCGATAAAACGACTCGAACACATTAACCCGACAAAATGGCCCCAAATTTCATTCGTTATTGTTGAAGTGTGATTTTAGAGGTAACCCCCGCTCCCATTTTGACGATTAAGTAACATTTAGTTGCGTTGGATACATATGTGTGAAGAATAATAATACGTTTAATTAGAGATCAAAAAGTTTGTAATAATCTACAATAAGTTAATTGTTGAGGAACCCTCCTTTAGTCAATTCCTGGCTACGCTACCTTACTGCATATCGAGATATATATAACAATTTAAGGCTAAGCTCAGCCTTAAATTTAAATAAAAATCAACAAAAAGGGGAGCTTTAATTGATGGGGGATCCCCGAGAATTTTTGGTGCAAAGAATTATATTCTTGATACTTTTTGCGAATTGAAAATTTACTTGTCGACAATTTTTAAAATCAAAAATCTTATGAATTTACTTTATACGCCGCATAAGAAAAAGGTTTACTTAAGAAATCCTATCTTATCCAGGCCCGGATTAACCAGGGGTCTGTGGGGCTGCAGCCCCCGGCCCCAGACTCTAGAACGGCCCCATCCTTATATTAGTAAAAGTTTTTTTTTGGATATGCTTTCGTCTCTCCGTACTTTTTTGAATATATATTTGATCTTTTTTAAATGTATTGTATAATGCATACACGTACAGGTTAGTGTTGTTTTTAATTAGAGTTTTTGCTAATTAATTGAAATTGGAGTTAGCTACTCCTTTTAACTAATTAATTAGAATTAGGTGCATGAAATATCTAATTAATTAGAATTGGGTGCATGAAATATCTAATTAATTAGAATTAGGCGCATGAAATATCTAATTAATTAGAATTAGGCGCATGAAATATCTAATTAATTAGAATTAGGCGCATAAAATATCTAATTAATTAGAATTAGGCGCATGAAATATCTAATTAATTAGAATTAGGTGCATGAAATATCTAATTAATTAAAATTAGAATTAGCTCATAATCTAATTAATTAGCTAATTAATTGTAATTAGCTAATTAATTAGACGACACTAATACAT
>JAQIXG010004627.1:0-12606 GCA_034700105.1 Oconnorella tubifera
TTATCTGTCTACCTCCTTCCCTCCCTCCCTACCGTGACAGTGCACATAAGTCCTTCAGGCACATTGGCCACTATGATTCCAATAAGAAAGATGACAGCTTCCAGAGGTGGGTAGTGGATGCAGAGAGCTATGATGAAGAAGATGACACCAATGGCCACTGCTCTTATGGTCACAATAAGGATGAATCTCTTGATCTCCTTGGCTATGGGGGTCAGGTCCTTCTCGAGCCCTGAGGCTAGGAAGGCTATGCGGCCCATGATGGTGTTGTCTCCCGTTCTTACAACGATGCCCTTGGCATCACCTGGAATTTAAAAAAAAAAATTAGATTAATGCACAAGCAATACATTAATGTTTGGATCAATGTATTACTACTGGTGTTTCACATATAGCTGTCAATTTAAAGGTCTTACTAAAGGGTGCAGCAAGTAATATTGTATGGATTAAAGTATAGTATGAATAGTGCCTCAGATGTAGATATTAATTTAAGCATCTTACCAAAGGGTGTAGCAAATTAGCTATAGAGTGAATTACTTCAAAAAAAACTGTCAAAATACTAATATTTGTTTGGCAGTAAAAAACACCTTTTTTAATGGTTCAAATTCCCATATAATAACACAATGTTTATCATGGTCCAGATTAACGAAATTAAATTGGTCTGAATGTTGCTGTTCAATTAAATGCTTAAATAAAGGATGCAGCAAGTCAAATTTTTAATTTATGATTAAACTACAGTTAGAATTAACTGTAAAGCAGTTCCTAATTAAAATACAGTTAGAAATAAAGTTCGGGTTACGTTTAATGTCTGGATTACTGTATTATATAAACAATATCCCTGATGTAGCTATCAATTTAAGCGTCTCATTAAAGGGTGCAGCAATTTAAAGAAATACTTAGCTATCTGGGATTCAAACCTGAACATATCGATTTCGAATCCATCGCTCAAACCACTTCTCTAACGAACCTTAACATAAAGTTTGTTAACTAAATTCCTAACCTTCCACGCAGTTAGTAGAAAAGAAAGCCAGGTTCTTGGTCTCCAGTGGATTGTCATGGGTGAGCTTACTGTTTCTACTCTGTGGCTCAGACTCTCCAGTCAGCGACGAATTATCCACCTAAGAATAAATCTTCACGTCTTAAATCGTATAATTCATGGTGCATTCCAGGGTGGGGGAAGGGGGGAGTGTTTCAAATAAATAATATATATTTAAAATATGTATTTAAAACAAAAAATGGTTTTAGTTTAACTGAAACTATTTTGCAGGTTTATGAAAGTTTTTTTGTTAAAATGTGCAAGACGCACGGTTATTGCAGCTTTTTCATTGGACCATGATATCATATGACTGTAATAAACTAGTGCTAGTAAAATATAAAAGCATTGTGTGATTTAATGCAACTTTAAGAAATCTGTACATCTGATACATATCTGTACATATGTATAGTATCTGTACATATGTATAGAATCTGTACATATATATAGAATCTGTATGTATACAGTATATAGAATCTCCATACTTGTATATATTTTTATAATACATTATACAGTGACATTATAAAATGAAATTATGCAATGACATTATACAATGAAATAGTATAAAGTCTCGCACCTTGAAAGTCTTAGAGTCGAGTACTCTGATGTCTGCTGGTATCCTGTCACCAGCTCTGACCTGCACAATGTCACCTATCACCAGGTCAATGGCGTTAACTGTGTGCTTCTCTCCTCCTCTTATCACCAAGGCTTTCTAGATCAATCAATCAGTCATTCAATCAATCAATCAGTCAATGAGTCAGTCAGTCAGTCAATCAATCAGTCAGTCAGTCAATCAATCAATCAATCAATTAGTCAGTCAATCAATCAATCAATCAGTCAGTCAGTCCTTCAGTCAGTCGGTCAGTCAGGCAGGCGTCAGTCAATCAATTAGTCAGTCAATCAGTCGGTCAGTCAGTCGGTTAGTCATTCAGTCGATCAGTCAATCAGTCAGTCAGTCAGTCAGTCAATAAATCAATCAATAAGTCAATCAGTCAATCAATCAGCCAATCTATCAATCAATCAAAAACTCAATCCATCAATCAGTCAATCAATCGATCAATCAACCTATCAGTAAATCAAGCAATCAACTGATCAATCAATAAATTAATCAATAGATCAAGCAATCACTTAATCTTTTCGGCTACCTTTTTAAACTCTACAACATAGTGTATATAATACCTGTGGGACCAGATTTTTGAAGGCTTTCATTATTTTAGAGCTTTTACCCTCCTGGTAATACTGAAAGATACCTGTGAGTATGATAGTAAGCACTAGAACTACACCAAGCCATAACTGAAACACGTCATCATCATATTCATCATCTTCGTTATCATTATCATCATTATCATTATTATCTGGTTCTTCATAGTATCATCATTATTGTATCAAAACTTATAGCAAAATGGCTAGAGCAGCTTGCATGGTATTCATATGTTGATGGTTTGAGTATAATGTAGCAATATTTCTCTGACTTGCTGCACCCTGGAGAAAAGTGATGATAAATCATTACCTGGCCGACATTGTTATGACTGATAATTCAGATGATAAACTTTATCTGTACTTGTAGTTTTATGAAGCAATTCAATATTCAGTACAATGTCTCATGTCTGTCTATCTGTTTGTCCATCCGTTTGCCTGTCTGTCAGTTTGTCTATCCGTCTGTCTGTCTGTTCATCTATCCGTCTGTCTGTCTGTTTGTCTATCTGTCAGTCTGTCTGTCTGTGTGTCCAGTACTGCGAAGCTATATCTTCCGATAATAAAATTCTTATATAATCTATTCCTAATACTTTCTACTAAATAATTTCCTTTAATTCGCTCAATTTCTTATGTTAAACAATTCATCTAACACAAAAAACATCACACCAATATTCGTCTAAAACACAATTTCTTTACATTATCAGGTGGGGGTACGCCGGCCCCCGTGTACTGCGTATAGATGACAACGTAGGCCACAAAACAAAGTATAGCCCCACACCACAACATTATGGAGAAGCCCCCCAACATGCACTTGGCGAATCTGATAAATTCTGATTTCTCAGGGGGAGGCGTCAGGGCATTGGGGCCAAATTCGGCCAATTTAGCCACGGCCGCGTTGTGGGTTAACCCCTGAAATTCATTGAAAATTTAGTAAATGATTTTTAAAAGAGATTGAAAAGAAAATGCTATTTTTTATTCAATAAATAATGGAATTTTTGTTTGAACAAAGTCAATGTAGTCATTAAAGCATAATAATAATGTAGCATAACGCAGTGACCCGTAAAAACGAACCCAACAAATGGGCCCCGAATATTAATTCCTAGGGTTAGAGTTAGAGTTATTATAAGGGTTAGGTTTAGGATTGAAGTAAGGGTTAGTGCTAGGCTTTAGGTTAAGTTTAGAATTAGTTAGGGTTTTTGTGAATGAATTGACAGGGTAATTTTGTAAGGTATTTGTAAGGTAAATGTATTTGGGGTTGTTTTGTCGAAGTACCGCATAATGCAATATAATGTAGTATAATGAAGTATGATGCGTAATATTACAATATAAAGTACTTTAACACAGTACATGGAGTACAATTTAGTATATTGTTTGCGCATACACTTATTCATTTGGTAAATGTAACTATTGGTAGATACAAACATTTTCAAGATCAGTGCCAAGACTTTTGACCAATTCTTCCAGTGGCATCTTATGTTCCACCTTAGCAAATAAAAAATTAAAAAGTAAAATAATTGCAATTAATGACATCAGGCTATTAAACTTAAGCATGAATATTTATAATTATGGATCACATTTGCTTAATTAGTCAACTAATCATTAATAACATAACAATTACAAAGTTTACAGCATAAAAAATAAGTTGACAATATTGTATAGTAGCATTTATACTTATGAAAAATTACTTTACATGAGGGGTGGTATAATTCAGGGCCCTGTAAAAAATAACGCTTATCATAATAAAAAAATGACTTTTAGTATTATTGTGTTATTTTCATTAATAAAAACGATAACGAAAACGCTCCAAAACAAAAATTATTGATTTCAGTTAACAGAAACTTAGATGAAAATGATCATTTAATATATTGTCTGTAATATTTCAATGTCATAACTATCATTAAATCTTAAATTGAGCGGTGCACAATTGTTAATAACCTGCATTTTATATGTATATAAGCTCACTTGACAGCTTTAAAAAGGTAGCTAAAAACTGTAATAAAAACCATGTCTGATTCTTTCTTCAGATTAGCAATGTGTTCAGCCTTGTTAACTTTCTTGCTCTTTTTCTTCTTCTTTGACTTCTTGTCATCTTTACTCTGTAAAATGAACAAAGTTTAGAATATTTTTATGAAATTAGAAAATGAATATTATCAATTATAATGTGAAAAACATAACCAAAGTTTTAACAGTAGATTTATTCTATCCTACAAAATGATATAACTATATGCTTTTAAAGAGAAAATATAGTAAGCCTAATAATAAGACTAGGCCTACTCTAATTAAAAAAAATTATCAAAGAAATTTTGCTATCAATTTTTTACCTAACTTTATTGTTTTACAACTTGTTTACACTTTTTATTCCCTGCTCTTTACTTTCCATCCACATCCCCCCCCTCCCTTACACCCCTTAAAATAATTTAACATAATATAGACTTGGTCTAAATTTCAACTAATATATACTATTGACCTATAAAATCTTAAAAATAAAATCAGCCTCTAATTCATATAGATAAAACAGTATAAATTTTATTAAAATTATTAAATAGTTATGTTTTACTTTAAAATAAAACTAATAAAATGTAGAAATAATTCACAAACCAGCAATGCATCTTTATCATTGTCAGCAGACGGAGCGATGCTGACTTTAGCTTGCTTTACTACTTCCGGTTTAGGTTTCCCCTCCTTGGTCTCTGGCTCGGCGGCAGCATCATCGGCGGCTTTAGGCTCCTCGGCCTATATAGGAAATAAAACAAGACAATTAGACCTAGCTAAAACAGTGCATAAACCAATTTATAGTCTATTATAGACCTCATTGTAATAGTAGATGAAAATGTAAGACATTTGCCCCCATTGTCTTGTGCTATGAGGCGTGATTTTTTTGTAAAGAAAGGCCTAAAAAAGGTAATCAGGTCAATTTATCCGCCTCCCCCGCCCAAAAAATCCTTGCGGCGCCTCCGATAGTTCACTAATGACCAAATAAAGTTTGTCAAACATGCAAATGATATATCCTCAAATTCAGAGTGAAAACGTAAAACGCTGAACTCCTGCCCCGTTCCTTCCATATGATATGGGTAGGCTACCATTAGAAAAAGGGGTAAATTATTTTTTATTAAACGAAATGTAATTATTTTAAACAGAATTAAACCTAGTGTAACGAGATTTATATGATATAAATAATTTAAGATTATAACACTGAAACCCCCCCCCCCACCACAACTAATTATTTCTCTCAATTAATATAAGCCTATAGATGTGCGCAAGCCTAGTTATATCGTAATTAAGCAAATACAGTTAGGCTTTTTATAATTATAACAATAAACCAATACATTTGTTTCTGTCATGAATAATGTCTAAAATAATGAAATTAATAGAATAAAATAAATAATATTTAATTAATTAATCACATAATTACTAAGTTAATTAATTAATTAATTATAATTAATTAATTTACCATTGTCACGTGGTAGATTTAAATAATTTTTAACAATGACGACTCTGTTGCCAAAGTAACAGTTAACATCAGTTAACTGTTTCTTTGCTAGAAATAGAAACTTATCCCATTGTTGCATTTTTTATTTGCAAAATGTTAATTGTTGTTCATTATATATATCCGTAGATAAAAGCGAATATAAGAAATCAGTATACACTATTTGTTCACTAAATGAACCAGGTTCATACATAATCCTTAAAAGTGTAATAATTTTTATTAGATTATAATTATTATTATAATATTATTCAATAAGTCAAGTTCAAATTAGTCGCAAAATTATAATTTATTATAACAGTTTGCTGATTTATATTACATAATATTATATTTATATTATGGATTTATGGTGGTACAGACACTTTAAAACACATTTATTTCTAAGCTTTTAAACATTAATTATATTCGAGTTCAGCATCAATGATACACTTGGACCAGAAACTGTATTAAATATAATTAATTACAAAAACCGATCAGTTGATATATCTCAGCGAATCATAAACTAGATCATCATCTAAACCACGCCTACAGTACCTCTACTATTGTAACATATGTTCCTACGAATTGAAGAAATCATCTCACTGAAGCACATGGGTCACATAGAGACATAGTTAAATTTGCTTATTTGACACAAAATTGCATTTTGGACTTCTTCTTCATCCATATTCTCAATCGGCAGTCTACAAAATAATTATTCATGTCCAGCGAAATGGTGGTGGGGGGGAGGGGGGGGGGTGCGATCGCAAAAATGTTAAATTTTTGCAGCATGATCTTTCTTATCCTAATTTTCCTGTTTTTCATTTAAATAAAATTGCTGCCAATTTTTCTCCCAGGGGGTGGAGCTCTGCCCTCCCTGACTCCGCCCGTTCCGGCGTCCCTATTCTGAATAATCATTTATTTCTCTTTTCATTGCTATTCGCAAAAATTGTGAATTTTTTCATTTTATTACTGGGCAATCCCTGGAGAGGGAAAGAAAAAAACAGACCCCCCCCCTCTTATATTTTACAACTGCAAGTTAAAAAAGACAAAAATTTGATTTATTTTGTTCAATATATGATTAAAAATTGCACATTAATACATTTATTTCCAATTACTATGTGCTTGGGAGAAAAATATTACATTTATTATATATTTCACTCAGATTTAAGAAAATTGCATAAAAGATAAAATAAAACAAACAAATAAATAAATAATTAATAAAATAATGAATTGATTCATTAATTAATGCACATTTAATAAATTAGGTAAAATGATAGAAATCTAAATTAATTTGAATATTTCGAGTAATAAATCTGAGAAAATGATTTAATAAAAGGTGATTAAATAAATGCTTATTATTTATCTTTAATTTATTTATTTTATTAATTAGTGTTAATTAGACAGGGGGGGGGGGATTTTGAAGCCAATTTGAAATTAATCTATAATTTCTATGAAAAACCTGATTTAAAATGCTTAAAAATTATATTCTCAGGGGCCCATCCCACTGTGTGGCACACCCACCCACCCACCCACCGCTGACCCTTGGAATCTAGATTTTACATTTTATTTTCAAATTTACTATTAATTGACAACATGAGGTATTTGATTCTGCAGACAGTCGAAGTAGTTGTCATAATGTATAATGTCAGTTAATTGTGGTTTTGGTTTCTATGCCACTTCTGATTCGTTGACTATAAATAGACTGAGAGCAAGTGTACGCGGAATCAAACTCTGGGTATAACAATTGAGTTAATATGGTATTGTCATGTTAATTAGTATTGTATGCTATTAAAAGTTATTTGACTTATAATGCTGTAGTAGGATTAAGGTTAAGGGTTAAGTTTTGGGTTATTGATTATCTCATGAAGCCTTCAGATTCTCTACACATAATATTGAAGGCCTATTATTGAATTAAATCACGCAATGCATTTTCACGTAATAATGAAGTATTTCTAAACAAATGAACCCTTGTTCCAATTAAATAACCCTAATAACTTCGCTTTGCTGGTTATAACCAAGATCTGGACAAAAATTCGTTTTAGTTAAATGTAGATTTTATAATCCTTAGTTAATATTTTTTACGATATACCAGTATTTAATAATAACTTTATGTCTTTTGTTTGTTAAGATTAACATTTTATTATTCATTTAAATTTAAAAATATATTTTTTTCTCAGTTTTAGCGCAATGGACAAGATGCGCAAATTAATAAGCCACGGAGGGGGGTCCAGGGGGAGCGGGTCTGGTCAGGGGGGGTTTGACAATGGGGCCCAGGTGCACGATCACACCCTAGGTCTGATGCACTTGCGCAAGTTGTTTTCTGAATTGAAGCAACCAGCGCAAGGTGCAACGCAGAGTGAACTAGAGAACACGTTGTACAACATGTTGCCTTTGTTTTGTAAGGTAGGATATATGAGTTATACGCAAGTTGTATATAAACTATATATAAATATGTATATAATGTTTATATATTGCTGTGTGCTAGTGGCAGGTGTTATTTCAATAAGTATTTTATGCTGTATTCAGTTGTTTTATGCAAGTTTAATACGTATTCAATACTACATTAAGATATCTAGTTCAATATGATGTTATTGTATTAAGATATTTTATGCTACTTTAATATGTATTTTTCTGCTGTATTCATATGTATTTATACTATTAAAGTTCTATTTAGTGCTATATTTATATGTTTTATGCTAAATATTTCATGCTATTAAACTTTTATATTGTGATATATTCATGTATTTTATGCTATTTGATGCTAATAAAAAGTTCTATTTGGTGCTATATTGAGGTTTTTCATGCTAATAAAGTTATATTTATTCGTATATTGAGGTGTCTGAATCTATTTCAATGTCTATTCGTTGTTACTATATACCTGGTGTTACTATTCCCCAGGTGTTTGGTGCTTCCCCAGCGGTAGACATGATGGAAAAGTTCCCAGATATCCTTCAGTTCTGTAGTCACGTATCGCGCTTGATGGTCAGTGAAATAAGACGACGCGCTTCTAACATAACTACCGGTGCGTCAGCGCTTTGATAGCACTAATACTTTTATTTATTTCATATTAATTGATAAAATGCTATATGTTTAGATAGCGCTAATGTTTTATTTAGCGTTAGGTTTACTGCTATGTTTAAAGTTCGGGTTATGGTTAAGGTTAGGATTAATGTTAAGATTTTGTATATATCAAATGTTGGTAGACGTAGTGTCGTAGACCAAAAGTCTGTTGACGAGTTGTCATGGAGCCAAAAATTTCATATCTTTATTGTTTATCATTGGAACGTTTTTAAAGACGCTCAAAGATATAAACTTTTCTGATTCTGTTTTATATTTAAGATTCTGTTTTGTTTATAAACTTACTCGTAGTTATAATTAAACTTAATCTTTGTTTTAATTACTCTTTCCTGCTACTATTCCAGACGCAGCCAGTTGCGCCATCGTAAAGTTTCTTGAGATAGAATCAACAGAAGAATTAAGTAACGGATGGATGCTACTAAGTACCATCAATCTTCTCTCAATGGGTGCCAGTAGTCTCATAGATTGCATGACTGTATCCGCTCTACCGTCTACCCTCGTCAAGTGTCTCTATCTCTTTTTTGACTTGCCGGATGTGAGAGACGCGGACAGGTTAGACCAGGGTTGCGAGTTCACTCCCAGGGAGAGGCGAGTGCTTCTGCAGAAAGTTTTTGTGCAGGTAGCGGGTTGAAAATTGAATTTCTGATAATCTGTCCGGCTACTTGTCCGCTTATATGTCTGTCTAACAACCCATGGCTGTTTAATGATAATTTTATCTATCTGTCTGTTTGTCTGTTTCGATAACTCTAAGCCTAGGGTTTAGCGATTTTTTTAGATTCATGCATTTTACAACTAAAGACCAAAATCATTCTTTTAATCAATCTTATCTTTATACTAAATATACATCATCGCTAATATTAAATTAAACCGTTTTATGAACTGTTTTATATTCATTTCATTGGTATTGTTTTGTTATATCGCTATGAAATATCGCTCAGGTGTTGGTGCGCCTCTGCAGTCACGCGTCTCCTGCAGAAGAGCTGGCGCGCAAGGACGACCTAACCCTACTGTTTAGCGCCATCACTAGTTGGTGTCCCGCACATAACGTGCCGTGGCGTAAAAGTGCCGCTGAGGTGCTGATGACACTGTCACGACATGGTTTGACTCCTAATGTCGTACAGTACATACACAGTGAGTGGCGCGGTTAATTGAACGATACCATTTGACACAAACCGATTTTTTAGTAGTTTTTTCTGTATTGATTAAAATTGCATCTTTCATATATATATCAGATTTTTTATTATAGTAGCAAAATTTATATGTAATTATTTCATTATGTGCACTTGTGTAATATTTTTATCACAATCACTACTATATGCTTGTGTATGACATTTAGTTTAATTGTCAGTTAATTTGTGACATTTAATTGTCATAACTGTGACAATTAAATGTCACAGTTATGACAATTAATTGTCAGTTAATTTGTGACATTTAATTGTCATAACTGTGACATTTAATTGTCATTTATATATTTTACTTAAAATTTGATTTTCTATATATTTGCATGTCTGCCATTTTTGATTAGTGAATTAAAGTCTATTTATATCTATCTATATATATATCTATCTAAATATAAAGGATGTATCTACAGATGTATCTGTTTGTTGTATCTATCTACAGATAAAGGATGTATCTGTGTTTTGTATCTTCTTATGTATCTAGTTATGTATCTATTTATTGTATCTATCTATCTCCAGAAAAGGGTTGTATCTATTTGTTGTATCTATCTATCTCCAGATAAGGGTTGTATCTGTTTGTTGTATCTATCTCCAGATAAGGGTGGTATCTATTTGTTGTATCTATCTATCTCCAGATAAGGGTTGTATCTATTTGTTGTATCTATCTCCAGATAAGGGTTGTATCTATTTGTTGTATCTATCTGTCTACAGATAAAGGTTGTATCTATTTATGTATCTATTTGTTGTATTTACTTATGTATCTATTTATTGTATCTATCTATCTATCTATCTATCTATCTATCTATCTATCTATCTATCCACAGGTAAAGGTTGTATATCAGTCTGCATAGACAACATGCAACGCGTTCAAGAACTGTCTCCCATTGAGCTGGTAGAGATGTTTGTGACTGTTTTTTGTTTCCTCAAAGACTCAAGTGACGTCTCTCAGATATTGCTGGATGACTTCAGAACTTGCAACGGATATCTCTTTCTATCTGAGTTCCTGATTAAGTAAGAAACATTTGATGTTAGCATCATTTTATGGTGATATCATTTTATAGTGTTAGCATTTTATGATGGTTGCATTTTAAATCTGCATAATTTTCTGTTTTCAACATTTTGTCATTATTGCTGAAAATGCTGAAAATGATAAAGATCATGAAAATGTGCCGTAATCCTAACCCTACAAGATGAAAGGAAAAAAGATTGTTCACCATCATCAGGAATCAAACCCGCAACCTTTGGTTACACAGCCCAGAGTGTTAACCACTAAACCAAACGCTCTTCTACTCTAGTTTATGTAAAAGGTTTGTTATATAATAAAATTACTTTTTAGCGTTTAAGCGCTAATGGCTGCAGCTTAAAGTTTTGTGCTGCAGCCCAAAGTAATTACTTTGATCTGCAACCCAGAGTTACTTTAGTAACCATTCACTCATCACTTTTATTCCTAATAAACTCATCAAGTGAATCATTATCGTCGGTACTAATTAACACATTTGTGCTGATGTGACGTTGATTAAGCCAGTATTTTGTCTGTACACAGAATGGAAAAGAATGAGAGTGAAGAAGCCGTACAAGCTCTACGTAATTTAGTCTTACTCATTGGCTCACTGTGTACTTGTGGGTTTATTGAGCTGAGGCCTAGCTCTAAGACGGGCGCGTTATTTCAGATGCCTGGCTTTATCATTCCACAACCTTCTACCAAAGGTAATCAAAAATAAAATATAATGAAATATTAATTTTATTATTTATTAAATGTAATTAATAAAAATAAATAAAGAAATCTTTATTATTATATAATTATTTACCAATGGTAATGGTACCAATGGTGAAAACTATAAAGTATTACTCTATTTCATATCAAGTGTAGAGTAATTTATTTTACTAATTATTTTATTAATTTAGTTTATTGACTAGTTACGAAATAATAATAATAATGAAAAAAAAAAAAAAAATTATGTAGGATAAGATGTATGACGAAATGAATAAATGAATTAGGAAGTTGTTAATCTTTGTGAATAAGTTTGAATGTTTTTATTACTATTTTTTTTTAAAGGTCTGAGTGTTAGGAATCTTCAAGCGTTTCAGGTCCTACAAACTGTCTTCCTTAAGGTCTTCATTCTCTCTTTTATTTATTATAAATTAGTCGCATTGTTAATATATTGTCTGTTTAATTGTCTATAGATATTATCTATTTAAATGTCAATTGATAAATAAAATGAAAGTCCAGTTAGATAAATTCTATTTAGAAAAAAAAAAATATATATAAAATATATATAAAAAATATTTAAAATATACATAGAAAAATTTATAAAGATCTATTCAATTTTTTGCAGTTTATTTAATGTGATATATATTTGATATGTATTAGTAGTATATAACATGTATTTAGTTCAATAAATTTCAAACTATATAGCATTAATATATTATAGAACTTCATTACGTGGCAGTAATATAGCATTGAACTTAGCTATATAGCATTAATATACCAGTTATATGCTATATTAATGCTATATAATTAAGTTGTATGCTATATTGTTGTTCTATATAGTTCAGTTCTATGCTATATTAATGTTATAGTTAAGTTATATGCTAAAATACGAATGCTATACATAAATGCTACATATTAATGCTATATATAAATGCTATATATTAATGCTATA